>JAGFPH010008362.1:10226-45792 GCA_018207615.1 Philaenus spumarius
CTTTTGAATGGTAAAACTCACAATATGTACTCGGGCTTATGATTGGGTGAAAATGTGCAATTATCGTACACGAATAGTGAAATATTCGATTTTTGGGACCTTTATATGAGTTTTGTTCCTTGTTCCGTGAGGTGTACCTAAAACACCTTTACACAGGATTATAGTAAATTTAATTGTCTTTTGAATGGTATAACTCACAATATGTACTCGGACTTATGAGTGGGCGAAAATGAGCAATTAACGTACAAGAATAGTGAAAAAGTCAATTATCGGGATCTTTATATGAGTTTTGTTCCTTGTTCCGGGAGGTGTACCTAAAACACCTTTACACAGGATTATAGTAAATTTAATTGTCTTTCGAATGGTATAACTTACAATATGTACTTGGGCTTATGAGTGGGCGAAAATGCGCAATTAACGTACAAGAATGGTATAAAAATCGATTATTGGGATCTTTATATGAGTTTTGTTCCTTGTTCCGGGATGTGTACCTAAAACACCTTTACACAGGATTATAGTAAATTTAATTGTCTTTTGAATGGTATAACTCACAATATGTACTCGGGGTTATGAGTGGGCGAAAATGCGCAATTAACGTACAAAAATAGCGAAATAGTCGATTATTGGGATATTTATATGAGTTTTGTTCCTTGTTCCAGGAGGTGTACCTAAAACACCTTTACACAAGGTTATAGTAAATTTAATTGCCTTTCGACTCATATAACTCACAAATTGAACTTGGGCTTATGAGAGGGATATATCATGCAATTTCCTCGCTCTAACTTTGCCATTTTGGGTTTACTACAAATAGGCCGCCATTTTGTTTCAATTCAAAAAATAAAAATATATGTACCTTTCAAATCCTACAAGGACCCTTTCACAAAAAATTCATCATTTTTGAAGCATATTTACTACCTTTTAGCAAGGTTGTTAAAAAACTACCCCTCAAATTCCTACCCAAAAACGAAAAAACTGTATAACTCCGCCATTTTGAAACGGATCGAAAAACAAAAAAAGTACCTTTTGAAGAATTGCACTAAGGCCCTTTGACCAAAAAATCATAAATTTTGAAGCATTTTTACTACCCCTTAAAAATCCGGGAATAAAACATATATATATATATATAAAGTAATGATTTTTGGGTATAGTCTCCAAATGGTCTGAAACGGATAGAAACCAAATTTTAGCCTTCTCCGACCAACCGTTTTCAAGTTGGGTCGAGTGTAATAGCTCTTATTTTCTTCGAAAATTCGGCTAAAAAGATCACATTTATTTAAATACATATTTAAAGAATGTCAGAAAGAATGTCCACAATAGAGGCAGACCGGATATAAATTTATATTCTTCCATCATTCCATTCCAGAACATAGCAATTGAATCATTCATCTATATCTGATATTTTGTTTAGGCAATTCCTTCAACTCTCTCAAGGAGATTCCCACTGCTACCTATATATAAGAATTGTTCATTTCCATATTCTTTTTGATCATTTACTTCACCTGTGTATTCCGGAGGTCATCCAGCACACTGAGGACGATGTGATCTCATTGCTTCTTCTTAGAACATGTTCCAGATACATACACATTTTTACTTTCATAAAAAAAAGCTTTATTTTCATTTCCTTCTAGAGATCTTTGTTTTTGTTTGGCCACAGGTTGGTGGCCCCTTTAGTGATTTGAAATTACATGATTACAGAAAACTGTATTTAAAAAGTCCAACTCAACATTAGCTGTTTGAATATCGAACCACCTTACAAATGTCGAGCATGGTTAGACAAATTAGTCGCAAGAGCTAAAGTATTCTTGAAGGTATTAAAAAACAAAATAATCAACTGCCTTGTCAAAAACACTGGTTTTATCAATTCATGACTAGTAGCCCTGACAATAAAGGCAAAAAATAGGCCATTGTTGGAAGTAATTACTGAAAAGCTGAAATTTTGTCAGATGTTACAATAATATTAGAGGCATAGATGTTACAATAATATTAGAGGCATATTTACACAAAAGTCCCCGACCCTCCTCCTCCCCCACCCCCTTTACACAGAATATTGCTTGCGTCTACAGTTTTAGTGGGAGATTTGTCAAGTGTGGATTTTTCATGGTAGTAAGACGACAAATTTAGTGCGTTGGCAGTGATAATAAATTACATAGTTACATTGTTATTTTTTTATTTATTCATGATAAATAACTTTTAACTTTATTCAGTTAGGATTTTTCCTGGCTAACTTATAACTCTACTCAGTTATTTTTTTGATCGACTAACTCTAACTTCTATCAGTTACTTTATTAGACTAACTTTCCCAACTCTGTTCATATGTCTCTTAAATATTTATCATTAATTCCATCAAGCTTCCTCTTTGCTATTTCCCACTCTTCCTCGCAGTATCAAGGTAAGATTTTGCACACTAATAATTCTAATTAAAAATGTGTAAAACAAGTTGAATTGAGTGGAATTTCAAAAATAGGAGATATTACCCAGTAATTTTAAATTTGTGTGATGAATATAAATGTGTCTGTTGAATTTGATTTATACATTTACGTGCATTATACATTTATATAGACACCTGATGAAGTCTATATAAATGTATAATAATTCAAACAGTTAAAAATCACCAAAATAAAAGTTTTGTTTAGTAACAGGCCTACCTTGAAATCTTTAAACTGGCCATAGTTGATCCTGCCTTGGTTTTCCACCAACAAACTGAGAGTCTGTCCAGGACGAGCTAACATTGCAACTGTATTAATATTCAATCTTCTACTAAGAACTCCTGCGTAAGACTGTAAAAGATATTAAATTACAATATTACATACTGTTTGCTTACCATTGTAAAATTGTTTGCATACTATGAACAACAATTTTAATTGAAATTCGTAACAAGGGAAGAGCTTACGTAGTCAAGATGTCGTAATTGAATTGAGATTTTAGCGGTCAGGGCTTGGGTTTTATTTGTATACTGACGTAACGGTGCTTATTTTATGTTTTCACCAAATATCTTTTACATATAAAAAGGTTGGTTCCTTCTATATAGCCAAGGCCATAGTTAATTTTCTATTCAGAATATAGTTTCTCATATTTAAATTTTTTATGCCGTCTTGTTTATGCCTACTGAATTCTTGTTTTTAAATGTTAATCTTAGTCAAATGATTTCGTATTGAGTTGATATTTTAATTTTAGTAGATTGATATATTAATTTTGAAACATTTTGATGTGGGAACTATAGGTCAAAAAGGTCGGAAAGTATTTTTAATTAAATTCAATAGGTTCATAAGTCGTGATTTAGCTTTGTTTTTACATCTTGTTCAGTGTTGCGAATAATTGCTGCTAGGTGGCAGGCGTATCGCCTTGATTAAATGAAAGACATTAGTGACACGTTTATTATATTTCCCGCTCTCATGCATATTTACATTTTGGTTGAAATATTTACAATTAATTAGGTGAATATTTTGAATTATTATAGGCCTAACTTATATGAATTTTCAGTTATTCACAGTGCTACAAACATGTACGTTAGTGTCACAATAAAATAAAAAATCAATACTACAACCTGTTATATATTAATATCTTGTTAGAATTCAACCAATTCAAGACACAATAGTTTTGGCGACGAGGATATCAATTTAGAAATTAAATTAGGAGAAACATGAAGAATATTATAATTATCACATGTATTATAGATATCATATGTTTATTGAATCATATGTTTATACATATGGTTATAGTCATATGTAAATAACTATTCAGCAATAATAGTTTTAGTACATTGTTGTTCAAGTTCTGTTCAATATAACTAAGATGTGTTATATCAATACCTTGTTATAGTTAATTCAACCAATTCAAGACACAATAGATACCTTACTTGCAATATTTTAATAGTAAATTGGAATCAAAAGAAATAGTTGAATATTTTTATACAAAGTAAGGAGAGTTTACAAGTAAATTTGATTTAAATGTCAACTAACAGAATAATTAAATGGAAATTTTAATTGAAAGTCACTGGTAACCAGCTGCGTGGGTTCTGTATTCCTAACATTATAAATAGGCAGTGTAATTAAATCACGTAGGCCTAGACAACAATTTAATGCAATTTATGTATCCAGCTTTCCTTAGAAAACAGAGTATAATGATAACATAAGTACTGTCAACAACATTAAAATAATGAACATCAAGATCAAGTGTATAATCCAAAAAATACATAAAAAACATAAATACAATACGTACAGCTTTCATCCATCCGTCTATTTGTTTAGCTTAAACAAAATAATAATCACTGATCAACCGGCGGTTTGTAAATTTGCCCGAATGACTGTATGGGTAGTCTGACCCTGATAATTATTAGCGAATTTTCATAGGAAAAATGAGCTATTGCAGTGGCCCTTATGGTGAGACCCAAGGTCGGGAGTAACAAATGAGCACCGATTATGGTCCCCAGAACACGTTTTGGGATGTCATTAAAATTCATATATATATATATATATATATGTGTTCGCACTCTAGCGGCCGCATTATAAGTCCGATTTGGTCCAAATTTGGTACACGTGTTGGTTGTCTATGTCGCTCGGACGAGTTCGTTAGCCAAAAAATCCAACAACGGTAAGTACGTTTTTTGACCGGAAGTAACTATTTTTTGAGATTTTACTATGAGAATGAAATTTTTTTAGAGTTTTTTCTAAATATATAACTGTAGGATGTTATTCTGCACATTTTGTTTTTTTATGCGACCTTATAGCTCACTTGGTTCCCCCAAAATCGATCAAAACGTAAAATATCATAAAAGTACCCGGTTCGAAGCCAAGTGGTGCAAACTCGTGAGGCCACTAGGCGCAAACAAGTTCTACTAATATATTGCGTACACACAGATAGCTGTTCAACGCCTTTGTGAGTAGATCTATTTCCTAAATTGTTGGTTGAATCCCTATAACATAGGCCTATGTTATAACTCACGTCAGCGGTCCATCTGCATGGTAGAATTATTGTACTTATTCTTAAATACATATGAATATTTTGCCCAAATTGTGCTCACATGTATACTTATGAAAGCACTATTTCTACATTTAAATTGTTATATTCTTCATTTAAAAGCATATATCCTTATTAACTTTATTGATCAAACTTTACCTTATCCAAGTACACAATAGCTCTATCATGAAGTTTGTCGATGGTGAGCACTGCTGGATCTCCAATATTTTGTGGAACTTTTGCTTCGTACAAAATGAATCCGTAATTTTGTCCAAGAAATTCAAAGGACAAAGGATATTTTGCTCTTACGGGCAGTTTAGGTGCAGGCGTTTCAAATATCCGCACTTTCGGATGCAGTTTCACAGTTCCGTAGTCTCCTTTATTTTCTGGCTGTGGCACTGGTACATCCGGGAGAGGGAGGTACTTAATATATAAAAATATTGTTAGTGATATATAAATCTTATATTATTAACAACTGAGGACATCAATAAACTATAAATAATAATGTAAAATTAAATTGTACCAATTCAAAAGAACAAATTTTTTTAAATATGAAGTGAGTAAAATATAAACTGGACTTCTGCACTTCATCTACTCAGAAAATCCCAAGCGGGTTGGCTGATTAGGGTGTAGAATGACGATGTTTTATAAAGGGGATGTTTCTTTCCGTTCCTTTGACAGTAGAGCCATGAGAGAACTAGAGGATCCATTGCCTGTTGTGTTAATAAAATTTTAAACAAAGGAATGCGTTAAACCATCGTAAGTTTTGACTTGGTTGAAGACTCAGTTTAGGGATGCTAAGAGTCTCTGATCCAAGTGCTTGATTGGTTCAGCAAGTTTAAGGGTGGAAGTGTGGAAAATAAAAGTCATGATCGAAGCAGTTTGTGACCTTACCAAAAGTCACCGGCAGTAGATTGTTAATGAATTTGCTTTGTAGGTGGAGTTTCTACTACATAAGTGTTCATGATACCATACAGAGCATCTTGGCTTCAGAAAAGTCTGTGCAACTGCCGACCGAAGTTCGATGTTATTGGCCAAAAACAGTAAAAGTTACAAAATTTGAACTCCTTACCTACAACCTAGATCCCTATTTGTCGTCTTGGGATTATATTTTGTTTGAACCTAGAAAGAAGCGCTGCGAGAAGGATCGATCTGAGGACATTCAAGAAGTTGAGGATCGCACACACAATTAGTTGACAATTCAACCTTATAGTTGCTTTGAAGAAGAGATCTGCAAGCTTCCAAAATAATAGAAAAATAAGTAGAGCTTGCAAGAGACGGTGTTGAGAAAAGTTATAGGTTTATTTGTAGTTTTTCATGATCAATAAATGTTTATAAAACAAGTCTGGTTTGTTCTTAAAGAATAAGAAAAATATTATTTTACATCTTCAGCAAGAAGTTTAGTTAATAATATAATAATATTTTGATTTGATTATCTGAAAAACTTTGCATTACATGAACTCAAGCAGAACAATAACTAATAAAGAAATAAAATCATGAAAAATATCAAAAGTAAATAATGGTACAGAACTAAAATATCTACTTTAAAAAAACATTAAATAGACTTTATAAGTAGGTAAATTATTTAGTTATAAACCCAAAACTTAACATTTAAAACTAATGATAAGAACTTAGCAGTTGAATCACTCTCTTGTAGGATTGATTTGTTTGTTTTAGAAGTCTGTGAATTTAAGATCATAATAAATTAAGATTAAATGATGTCATATATTTTTTGTAGTCAATATTATATTCTTAATGTTAAAATCACACCAAAAATAATTAAAACAACATGTTCTACTCATATAAGTAAGTATGTACTCAGTTAGAATTCAAACTTAAAGCATCTATGAGAAAAATATAAAATACATTATTTAAATTTGAAATCCTACCTTAGAAACTAACTGCCTAATCGTATAATACTTTTCCGTAGGATCTCCGCCTTCATTTATTGGAGAATCGTAATCGTAAGATGTGATCTGTGGTTGGTAAGTTGGATCTCCAGTATTAGCACCTTAAACACAAAAATACATATTTACTTTTGATGCTTGGTTTGCCTTTTCGGAATCCAAATTGATTTTGATTAACAAATTTTTATTTTATTTAAATACAGTAACACCTCGATAATCCGGCAGACTCGATAGTTCAGCATCAATCATCTTGAAAATTTGCACTCATTAAAAATAGCAGTTTTTGTAATTATTGAGTGATTTAAGCCCGGTCTACACTGTCTGTTGGCTCCACATCCGTTAATAACAGTGTGTAAAAATCTACTGCTCAATAAACTTGTCCAAAACAAACATTTCAATCAAAATTTCTCTTAAAAATCGAACCGATTCAAAATAATGTGCTCTCGTCGTCCTTTAAAAACCTTAAAGGGACCGTTTAACACTTTCGTTGCTGACAGTATTTTGTTAAACGTATTCCACTTAATGAACATTATTTGAACCAATTAAAGTCTTTGGAAAAAGATACATTGAATTTCTTGTAAATAGTTATTCGATTTAAAACCACTTTCAGGATTTCTACTAGTTTCCAGAAATAAAAATCAGTGACTTTTAGGGTAAAAATTTAAAAATTTGAGTTCCTATATACAAAGTCTTTATTCTGTAAAAATTAAAATCACTTATGACTTATGTTTACTTCTCTTAGTAATACACCCAACTAGTGATACACGAAATGCGTGATTAGTCGATTGTCTCGATTGTTCAAACATCTCGAGCATCAAACTATCGCGCATCACTACGCCGCAACTTGTCTGCTCACACTACTATGCCCATACTCAACCCCTTACCGAATGCTGTTCCTGTTTATATTAATGTTTCGGCAAAAAAGACATTGAAACACCATAAAACACATAATTACTCCGCTTCATATGTGCTCAAAATTATTTTAAAGGCTAGATATGTCTTATAAAAAATTAATCAGGTTATTATAGGAAAAATATTTCATCATCTTGAAGCCTGGGGCTATGATCACAATTATAAACATCAGCCTGTCACTCGCTGGATAGTATAGGCCTACGGAACCTTTTTTTTACATTTGTTACAATCCAGCGCTCAGAGAGCTTATATTATAAATATTTTATGTACAAAATGATTTTGTTTTAGGCTTTTAAAATTTATTAGTTAGCGGCAATTTCTCTACGCATTAATTGAAAGAACTTAGTCTTAAATCGAAAGAAAATCCTAAACACTACTACTCAATCACTGAAGTAAACATGTACTATGAATAGGCTCAAAATGTATGGCACCTTTTCTTGCCAAGGAAACGATCACTGGTCACGCAAATGGAGAAAGATATGCTAAATAAATGTAGTAACATTCAACTCCTCTACATTTTCATCTGGCTGTTCGAGCATATCTTACGATATCTGTTAAAGTATAAAAAGAAACAGCAAATATTTATTAAAGAAATATGTATTAACATTAACTTTAACCATTGAACTACAGGTTCAGCTTTTTAATAATCTAAACAATTTTAAATCTGTAATAATATAATACTCTAATAATCTGCAATACTCCAATCAGTTTACTAAACTATTGTATATCATATAACATCTTCCTTTTTCATTTTAAAGTATAGTCCTTCAGATAAAAAGGGCGCTTCAACAATCTCCCTCTAGTAGAATATATTTTTTGTTGTTCTTGATTATTATTCATAAGATCATATTTCATTTATTTTTTTATTGATATATCAACAATTTCGTCTAATCACTTTGTCTTGAAAATTTCTGGCAACATATTATATGATCTTGGCGATTCATGTTTTGAAATAATTTTCCCTTGAATCCATATTTTTTTACATACAATTAATCATTATTCTGAAGTTCTCGCTATCAATTTTTTTAACCTCTGTACCATTTATTCTGATAATTTTGCCAACGTTTTAGTTTGTTAACAGCATCTTCTTGATCTTTTTTGTCAATATGTGATGTAAAGGACGACAGTTTTATCCTGGTCTTATGCCCCATTATCATTTCTGCTGGTGAAAAGTCAATACCATTAATAGGAGGATCACTACCTAATTTAAGTAATCCTAAATATGGATCACATTTTTTTAACATTTGTTTTACTGTTTGGATCATTCTCTCGCTTAGTCCATTAGATTGAGGATAATAATGAAGGATGTTGTAGTTTTAAATCCCTATTTTTTCCAAAATGTTATAATGTCTTGTGGTGAAAAAAACATATTATCTACAATAACCTCTTATAAAATTCCATTTCTAAAAACTTTTTACTTAAAAGCAGTCGTAACACTTGCAGATGTATTTCTTTAAAGCAAAATTAATTCTGGAAATTTGATCAGATAGTCAACGACAACTAAATCACAGATCTCAGTTTCTAGTTTTGTCCACCGCTGTCACCATGTTAACAGAGTAAATATAAATGAATAAGCATAAATATATTTATTAACATCAACTCCAACCATTCAATTACATGTACTTTTTACTAATTTCCAACAATCCTAAACATGTAATCATCTGATCATAGTCGAATCAGCTGACTATCTTTTTGACAATACCGATATCAATAATAATATCTTTTTGGGAAATTGGATCAGCCTAGCTGCAGAAACAATTTATCGTTACTAATTTTGTTTCTACATTCCTCCTTGCTTCAACACTTACATAACCTAAAACGCCCCATCACTAAATCTATGGAGTTGATCTTACATGATCCTGGGCAGAGCTCAAATTCCCTTTGCTTCGTTTCTTGTATGTCACTAATGGGGCTCACATTTAGCGCTTGTGATAAAGTTTAGTATTGTAACTAGTGAATTTATGTATCTCTTAAAAAAAAACATACTTTTTCGAACCATTCAGCTGTGGATAAAAAACCTTTACTTCTGCTACATTCCTCTTAAATAACCCTACATTTTAGAGATTTCTATCTAAAAATTTTCTTCTGATAGTTAACATATTTTTAGGATGTTTAAAAACAGCAGGACAAATCATCTTTAATGCACGGTTTTGCACATTACACTAAAAACAAAATGTCCTTAAGTCCTTAAACTAATTCTTACCCTTAAGATAGTGAAATCTGAGTGAGGCAATACTAAAAGTTAGGAGGATTAAACGGAAGGAATTTTAACCTTACATACAAGGTCTGTAAATAAAGTATTGAGACTAAATTTTTGGAAGCCAAAGTGGCAACACTGTAAAGTTATAAGTTACAGTTACAGTAGCATATGCTGATTTATTTTTGAGAAGTAATCAAACTTTTTGTGAATGAGTTTTTGTTCTGCTTTACAATAATGAGTGATACTAATTATTATGAGCAACGCTGTGCAAAAAAGTTTTATGTTAAAACTCAGTGAGAATGTGACGAAAATTTTTTCAAAATTGAAATGAGCTTGTAGAGATGGCGCTCTGTCACAAGCACAAGTTTTAGGTGGTTTAAAACATTTTCATATGGTTGGAAATCAGTTGTGAACGTTTAATCTCTGGAAGACCGTTTACATCATACAGTGACAACAATGTTAAACGAATCAGAGACCTGGTGCGGTATGGCCGGCAAATAACTGCTAGATTGATTGCAGAACAATTCGATTTGAACTATACCACAGTCCATCAAATTTTGACAAACAAATTGGATATGAGAAAGTTTTGTGCAAAATTGGTCCCAAAAAACCACAATGTTGAACAGAAACACAACATGGTAGAAGCGTGCCGCGATCTTCTAGGGCGAATTGAAAGTGATCCTGATTTTCTAAAACATGTTATTACTGGTGAAGAGTCTCAAAATGTTACAACGTTAATTGCATATCAATGCCCACGTCGTGGAGCCAATTAAAGTAATTAAATGAAGTTAAATTTAATAAAATGCTGTAGTTTAAATAAATTATTCAACAATTTTGTTTGTTTGTTTTATTTACAAAATTTCTCTATTTATTCTCAATTTTCTCATTTTACAACAAATAACAGGTGATTAGAATGAGAAGTATTTTAACAAAAAAAAAAAAATTACTTCCAAATAATAAAAAACAACTTCACTGGGGTAGGTTATTTGGACAATGAAATTCTATCCCTCAGCTACTAAAATTTAGATGATATTATAACAATAAACAATTGATCTTAATAAATTTTTTTTTTGCATTTATTTTTTATTTTTTTTTTTTTTTTTTGCTTGAATATTATGAGCTTTTATCTTTCTTATTAAATTATCTCGGGGTTGGGGTTGTCGTGCTGGTTCATCCAAAAGCAAACAACTATCTATACTAATATTATAAAGAGGTAAAGTTTGTTTGTTTGTTTGTATGTTTGTT
The DNA here is from genome assembly GCA_018207615.1 of Philaenus spumarius. Taxonomy (NCBI): domain Eukaryota; kingdom Metazoa; phylum Arthropoda; class Insecta; order Hemiptera; family Aphrophoridae; genus Philaenus; species Philaenus spumarius. The sequence continues at coordinate 21,447 of JAGFPH010008362.1, forward strand.
TGTTTGTTTGTATGTAGGGGGTAATCTCTGGCACTACCCTGAACCGATTGAAAAAATAGTTTTACTAATACAAAGCTACACTATCCCTGAGTAACATAGGCTATAATTCATTTCAATAAATACCTTTTTTTATTTCAATATTATTATAAATTTAATCGGAAAAATTCTTAGGTTAGGTCTAGAATGATAAACCAACACATGTATTTACATTTATTACCATAGCAACCAATTGAATAAAATAACAGATAATATATTTGCTCCAATATTTCCATTAACAGCTGATTTCAAAATTTGAAGCAATTATTTTTGCATTGCTAGCTTTTAGGTTAGGACTTTAAAGAGCAGACCTGAGCCTTGCTGGTTCTTTTAACCATTATTATAACTGCTGTTATAAAATATAAGAAATAATTTAAATTGAACATTTAACATTATTTACCATCTTAGTTTTGAGGTTATTATTAATCATACACCTTTATTATAAATAAAACATAACATATGTTTTTAGAAGGTTACGTTGGGGGTTGGCGTGCGGAGCACGCAGGGGTCTCCCCTAGTCATAAATATTTCTCTAGAAATTAGCAATTTTATGAACTAGTTATGCTTAAGTAAGAATCATGTAACATTAAATTAATAAATAGGCCTACTAAAACTAAACACATAAAGTTCTCAAGTTCATACAAAATTATAGTTAATTTGTCAAATCATCAGGTTAAATCTTTTAAATTGCTATACGTAGATATTCGTTTATCAATATCTTGTTGATGTGGGGTGAAATAAGTTAAATATAGTTCTGAATTAAGTGAAATTGAAGTATATACAAGTTTTATCAAGGAAAATCGGAAAAGTGTAGGCCGTCTTTAAGGCTAAAGATTCAGCGTTGAAATTGGTCATAAAGAGTTAGTAAATGGGTAGATCTCACCAAGTTAGCTGTTTTCTAGAGGTTTCCAATGTTTTCTTTGGAAATTCCTCGCTGTATTCTGGTTTTCTTTCAATAGAAGTGGTCCTTGTAGGAATATTTTTAGGGTTTCTTTGTTGGAATCGGGTTAACTTTTCACGTCTTTTTATCCCGGCAATACATATGTAAAGGACTAATTTTATTTACAACACTACTCCTTAATTTAATAATTCTAATTTAACAATTGTTTTTTAGCATTTAGGATTTACATTTCTTTTGGTTTTTCATTCTGTTATTATTTTACAATCTCTAAATAATATTCAAATAATTTTCTATCAACTTCATTCGAAATTATAAATTTGTGTTAGTGCTCCGATCGGCCACTCGGATGGCTGCTTCAAATGGATTAGCCACGCCTACCGCTTTGTTTTCTTGCATATAGGAGGATTTCATGGTTTATTTTGCTTGTCCCTATAAGTAATTTAAAGTTGTCTAAAAGATTGAAGATATGATTAGGATAGATTGATCCTTCAAGAATCCTTAGGTGTCCTTAATTTCTTTGTACACATTTTTGATCAGGAGATATTTGAGAAATTTTGGTCCTATGTACCGGAGTTTCGTCGCTTTGGTTATAAGCAAATTCTCCTGCAAAAGTCTAATTTTGGTTTCATTTTTCATTTCCAATATTTGAGGAATTCTATTGGGATTTTTTGAATAAAATAAATTATTTTTATTGTGGTAGTAATGATTTTCATTGGTTAGGCCATTTTTGGAGTAATTGTTTAGTTAGAAATATCGTTTGTATTTGTGTAGTTCTAGGCCAAGTTGTAGTTTCTTGGTTTTGTCGCTTGGAGTGTGGTGGTAGTCCGTTTTTGGTACGGGTCTCGATTTGAAATAAGGTTTTTGCTTTTTTTTTTATATATATTATGATATTTGAGTATTTATGTTGAGATTTCGAGATTCGAATGTTAGTTGGAAAATTGGGATGTTTCAATCTCGGATATTAAGTAAAACCCAGAAATGCCAGAGTAAGAAGTGGCACACCTCAAACTCACCACGTCCAAAAAAGGAAAAATGAAATCAAAACCATGCAAATTTGTATCATTGATAGTAATGGCATTTTCTATAAGGAATTTTCGCCTTTAGGTCAGACTGTAAATAAATATTTTTACCTAGAAATTCTTGAAAGGCTGCGGAAAAGTCTGTCTGTAAGACAGCAGCCATCAAAGACAACTAACTAGGTACTGCATCATGACAAAGCACCTTGTCACACTGCACTCTCAATTAATGAGTTATGTCAAAGAAAATTTTTCTACAGTTGTTCAACCACCTTATTCACCTGACATGAGTCCCTGTGACATTTTAATGTTCCCGAATTTAAAAAGACATCTCAATGGACACTATTTTGAAGTTTAAAAAAATTTTACCGACCCGCTGATGGATATTCCGTTTTCTAATTTTCAACGCTGCTATGATGAGTGGGAAAACTGTTTGAAGCGTTGCGTGTATTCCCAAGGGTTGCTGCCATTTCGAAGATGACAGAATCCATGTATAATTAGATTGTATATATAAATCTTTTCTAAACCAGTCTAATTATTTTATTTACATACCTCATAATCTATATGATATGAGATTATTTTTACATGGCAAAAAAAAACAGGAATCTTTCAATAATTAGCAGGGAAGAAGATTGCTAGGCCTCTAAAAAAAACTCAAAAGTTACAAGGTTATAATTAAGTTATTTAAAGTTTTTATGTCTTGAGTTATAAAATCCTGATAAAATATCATACAGCTAATATCATTATATTCTATCTGGTATCTTTTTTTCAGAAAAACTAATATTACAAACTGACTCACTGTAAGCTAAAGGTTATTATTAAGAATGCAATTTATTTTCTAATATACGAGGAAAATTCAAATATAAACGATAATTTGTTTATCCATTTATTAAGTAATAGTATTTTCTATTAAACCCATCAGATTTTCTCTACATAGTCTCCTTGGAGATCTACACAATTTTCCCAACGTTTTGGAAGTTTAACACTCTTATTATAAAAAAAAAAAAAACATTGGGTGTGCTTAAGACCACACGTTAGAAGTGATAACTTCTATGACCGATTTATATTTTTATCAGTATTAATATAAGAGGAGAATAAGGGTAAATAATTTAAAACATTAATGACTTTGCTGACTTTGGTATTTAATATACATATAACACAAATATCATATATATATATACATACATACTATATCTCGAGCGGTGACGGTCGCGAGTTTGATGCTTTTTCCTCTCCCAATAAGAAGTGCTATGTAGTATATTCGCGTTGCGTACATACATATATATATATATATATATATATAATACATACTATATCTCGAGTGGTAACGGTCGCGAATTCAATGCTTTTTCCCCAAGCAAAAAGTGCCCAACGCCGCTAAAGAAGTTTTCACTTCAAAAAAAAACATTCAAAAAAACTTAAACCAATTGCTCACATGATCCTCAACAACTTCTTTTTTTAACCGTTCCCTCCAAGTGACCAAACAAAAAATTGTCACAGAGGACAAATCTGGAATATAGAGAGTGTGGTCGAAGGTTTCCCAACGCATTTGCTCTAGTTTGTCCCTTGCCAAAATTGCAGTATGACGCCTAACATTGTCATGGAAAAGGATGACATCTCCGATTGGCATGCTTGTCTTTTGTTTGGCTGATTCTAACTATTGGCAATAGTACATTGCATTTACCGTGTGTTGATCATGAAGAAAATCTATAAACAAAATTCCTCTGCAGTAAACAAATTGTTGCAAGAACTTTTGCGGCTGTAAGATGGGCTTTGGCATCAGGTTTCCCCACCACTTCCTACTCACCATTTGTGATTCTGGAGTGTAATGATGGACTCTTATCTCATCACATGTGACAATGCGCCTCAAAAAATCCTCTTCTTCTTGCCGAAATCAATCCAGAAATCTGCCACATATCTCCAACCTCACCTGTTTTTGATAATCGGTTAACACACTTGGAACCCATCCAGTACTGTTTCTTTCTAAGTACAAGATGTTCGTCAATAATGGTATGAACACTACCAATATGCAGTTAAGTAATGAACACCTTTAATAAGCTCTAATCGGATGGATTTTGCCATCTGTGAGGCTTAAACTTAGGCGTCTATCATGACTTTTGTTTTCTACAATTTCTCGGCCATGCTTAAATTCTCTGGCCCAAGAATAAACTGTGCTCTCAAACAAGTTAAAATTTTCGAAGGTTTACCCCTTCATTGGCTAAAAACTTTGCAATAATTTGTTGTGCAACAGACAAAGGTACCTCTATTGTTCACTCGTGGCTGTACTGAGTTGAGAAGCTAACCAAACTAGTTCTCCCTTCCTAACAAACCAACCGCTACAGCACCACTCCATCATCCAGCTGGAACTGTTAGCAAAGGTACCTCTTGTTCACTCATGACTGTACTGAGAACAGAACAGAGCTGAGAAGCTAACCAAACCAGTTCTCCCTTCCTAACAAAATGACCGCTACAGCACCACTCCAACGTCAAGCTCGGAACTGTTAGCTGTGAACACACTAGTGAAATTACCGTTTACATTGAATCACCCTCATATATTATTCAAATGTAAGTATTAAATCAACTTAGTAAATTTGTATGTAAAAGGTAATAATATAATGTGCACAATAATATTTACCTGAAGTAAAACCAAAGTTAGTCCCACCAGCGAACATAAACATATTGACAGAAGCATTTGCATCTAGTATATCGCGCAGTGTTGTGACAACGCGTTCTGTACCTGCACCATTAAAAGACTCTCCCCAATGTGTCAACCATCCTGAGTAGAACTCTGAGTTGACGAGAGGTCCTTCGGGTTGGTATTTTCGAAGAGGTGCAAAAGCAGAATTTACATTACCTCCTGCAACATTGTAGCATTTTTCAAATTAGAATTGTCAATAAAACTTAGTAATTTATATAAGAAATAACAGTATTTACTAATTGTACTTGTCTGCCAGTATTTTGAGAGCCTGAGGTAGAAGATGAATTTGTCCTGTTTCTTACAACAATGGTAATAATATCAGAAGAAAAAGTAGCAGTAAAAAAGAATTTCACCAGGCAACAGAGAAATCAAAGATCTGCTGGAAAAAACGAAGACCCTGCCCACTTTCAACTTTGAATACTGCCCTACCTATAATCTACTATTACCTAATAGATCTACATGTTATCTTGTAAGGCAGTTCCTTAGGGATGTTGGTGTCTTCGCTTAACCCCAGCTACGCACATTTGGTAAAATCGCAACAAAATATCAATATTGTAACACCTTCATTTGACCAGGGATCATCAATGATAAATACGGATTTTAACATGAAAGGAACAAGATAACTATTCCAAAGAGTATAGTTCAAATTACACATTAAAATAAAAGTGAAACACAACAATCACTTATTATGTGATCATTTAAACGTGATTAACCAATCAGAATCGTCTATGTGAGGGGGAAAATACTTCATGTGAAAAATGCTTGTAAAAGCTTCTAGATGACATCATTATTTTTTTAAGCAAATGTACGAAAAGCAACTTCATTGAAACACCTTTACTAAGTCTAGACTAGTAGTGTATTACCTCCGTTTAAAAGCTCTAAAATTTACATAATTTCTTTGACAAACTTAGCACAAGTTACTAAAAGAATAGTCAAACTGTGATTGAATTGGATCGTTTTTGATTTAATCAACAAGCAGCGTTGTGTAATAATGAAACTTGCAATGGACATTGTCTTGTGGATGAGTTGTCGGCAATTGTGTTTTCAGTGACTTAACAGTTAATTTGTGTGGTCTTATAGGACAAATTTGTGACTGATTGGTGTAGAAAAATATTGGTTGTTATAATTTCAATATTTGATTGTGTTTTATATGCTCTTAGTGTTGGTATGTATTAGAAATAAGTCTATGTTCTAAAACCAACCCTAGAACCGGCAGAAGGTCATTTATAACCTTCTCTTAGGCGCAGATGCAACCATTTCGAACATTAGCGAGAATTTGCATATATTTGCATAATCGATAATTTAATCCACTTAAAATCATCCAATTGTAATGAAACTGGCACCTTTGGAAAGGAAATGAATTAAACCTTAATTTTTGTGTTTACAACTTTTTCGTAAAACATATATTTACATATGTAATTATCGTTTTAAAATATGCATAACGGGTTACAGCTGTTTCCGTGCACGAATCTGCATACAATTGTACTGTTATTTCCCACTTCCTCAACGTTCAAGCCCACCTACAGAAGTATTTCTATTGAAATTATAGAGCTACCATTGGATTCGTCAAGATTTTATCTTTCTAATGGTGCCTTCCAATCAGATGTCACTATTTTACGCGATTTATTCAAACGATTTCTGTAAACCTTGCGATTGGACAGTTTTTCAACCAATTAAACAGCCCATTTGTCAACCGATATAACACCTACTATATCACATATTTTGACAGATTTCTTTACACCATTTTGTAGAGAAAAGTTTGACCTTTCTAACTGTGGGAATTAAAATAGAAATAACCAGTTTTTTGTTTGTCTAGACGGCAATGAAAAGTACATAATTAGGACAATCTGGTGAGAACGTCTAGCGCATGGGTTCCCAAGATATTTAAATGACGCATCCTGCGACCTGGGAAGTTTCATAATCATTAATGTAATTTTGTTACTATTCAAATAAAGATAACTCAAACACTTTTGTGAACTAAGGAAAGACAAGTATACCGTTCTTTTCTTTGATTTATCCTCTACACTTTGTTATAATAATATTTCTTTTTTGGGCAAAGCATATATTAGTAAATTAAGTTTCAATTTAGGCCTAGTTTTGTTAGCAGTCGTGTATTTGGAACATAAAATGTTTTTTTCAAAATAAGAAATTTGAAATTGATAAATGTTTTTATACAGTTCTATTTAGAACTAAATTACGAAACTTTTTTATGCTTAAGAAAAAAATACAAAAAAAAGGTTTACTACTTGTTATGTAGAGGCCTAAAGTTGAACTTTTTCCTTTCGTTACTGAACATTTTTTGTTTCTTGAGCTAATAACTTTTACAATTTCAAAAGAAACAAATTTTTAGTGGAATATTTGAATTCTTTGAAGTTTCTTCTACAAAAAATTTACTGAACACTTTTGGATTGGGGTTCATTTACTATTTTTGGCGAATTTTTAAATATATGCTTGCAAAACGCTAAAAACGGGCTTTTCAATTTTAGCTTTAACTCTGCCGGTTGTAGGGTTAAGAGGTGTACTGTTTAAGAGGTGATTAAGGGTATACATTTGAATTGTGTATTATTTTTCTTTCATTCTCTGTTTGATTGTGTGTGTTAAAACATGAAGGTCCAACAAGTTATCAACTGGCTTATCATTGCCTTGTTGGTACCCAAACATTCATCTAGCTCAAGTACCTTCACGTCTGAAAACATTCCTACAGTAGGGGTTAAAATGCAGTATTGATTTTTAATTTAAGTATAAAGTATTTTAATAGGTAATAAACCTTTTTGATAAGATAAATTATTTATTTTGTAACTGTTGTGTTGCCAAATGGCGCTGCCAACATGGAGCTGTCATAAAACTGCTGTAAAAAAAATTTATTTTTGTTAACATAACACAATATTTAACGGACTTTAATAAAGGTTTCAATGATTAAAGTGTTTAAAACTACTTGCAATTTATCATTTCATTTCATTATCTAGTAATGTTTACGTATTAAAATATTAAGATCAACTTCATTTGCTCTAGAAGTAAACTCTTCACGAACAACAAAAACGTATGGATAGGCCTACGTTTCGTTGTACATAGCGCAAGATGTGCTGATCTAGGAAACCAACGTTAATTTAAGTTTATCAGCTCAAGGATTTTATGTTTTGCTCATTTTTATATTGTAATGATACTAAATTCAGCTTATCAAGTAATCAAATTGTACATCATATAAAGAGAGCATTTTATAAACCACTATTACCTGGAAGCAACCAAGACTTCATAATCACAAATTCAAGAAAGCCATTCACAGCCCATTATCAAAATACCCCATTTCAAACATGTAGTATAATAGTATACGTCCAAAATATTGTAACCAGCATATAATTTTAAGTTTACTTCACATCCAGATTGTCAATACTTTAAAATTAAAGCATAAAAAATGTTCAACAATTCAATATTTATTTCTCCCTTTAATAACAAAACCAATAAATATTTTATTTTAATATCTTAGTTTCAGTTCACTATAGTAAATCACCCACTAACCAATTTAGGTTAGATTTTAGTCACTTGATAGCGGCAGTTTATTCATATTTCCGAAACGTTGTGTAGTGATTTTAACACATAAATGATATGGCGAATGTCCAAATAATCAATAATAATAAAATTGAACATCAATCATAAATAAATTAAACTTCAAACACAGAAGCCAAATAAGTATTGTATATCATTGTGTCAGTAATTAAGTTATTTCATTTATTAATAAGTTTCAACAATTTTGTTAATAATTAAATATAAATATTACAGCTATGGCAAATAAATACATTGATCCCCGAATCAAACCATTTAATCTGTATCAATATAAATAAACAGCTTTGTAAAACAGCATTGTTGTAAACAGCTGTAATACAAATAAACAGCTTTATTTCACAAAGTTCTTGTTGCATATTCAATAATCTATAATATAAGCTCTTGAGAGATTTTGCTGTGCAATTTTGAATGACCCTGTATCCTGCGTGTATGAAACATATAACTAGAATTTGTTTGCACTTCAGCATCCAACCTGGCTCACGCGCTGCTTTGTTCCGCTCGCAGCCGAAAAACTAGCTTCTACAGTCATGATTTTGTTTAATAATGGCATTATTTTCCAATAACTGTATCACACTTATCATAAAATAAAATATTTGCTGCGACTTTTGTTACAATACAACTTAAAACCGAACGCACTTCATTTTTCTTACCCACACCGGATAAAGTTTTGTGTGTACACTTAACAAGAAAGCTAATCGAAGTAACCTCAACATCTGAAAATTATTAGGAATTAGAATCATACCTGCACCGAAATCGACTGTGGTAAAAACGCCAGGAATAGGACCATATTTTAAAAAACCAGCACCTGCACCATCAGTCGTGAACAGAAGAGCTTTATTTAATACGTAACATTGGAACACTTCACGCAACCACATAGTGTAGTTAGTGTCATGAGCAAAATAACTGCCATACTCATTTTCAACCTGCAAAAAAGATTTTAGTTGATTATTAACTATAATTAATGTATTTGAAATATTCAGCATCAATTTCTACCAATACAGTACATAATTAGGAACCAAAATCTATCAAAATTTACAATACATGTTTATAAAAAAAAACTTATAATTTCTTAATTCAGAAAATAAAAATAGTCATACATGAACTTCATTTGTTCATTTGCTTAATCTCATTATGTCACATTGCACTACAGTAGAACTCCAATTATCCGAATCGATTTATAAAGAAACATAAAAAACATTAAATTTGGAAAATAACAGTAAAGTCACGATCAATGACTTTTCCTCTATTCTAATCTACTATTTTTGGTATCAAGTTATGTCTCATCCTCTCTTTCACCCCCTGCATTGACCTTGGTAAGCCCTTCACTTGCTCTCTATTCTCCATTTCACTCCCCCTCTTTCGAAAGTCCAGATACAGTACTTAGTATATTATAGGTGTTATTTATTCTGTGTGACATTTTATAAGTTTAATGAGTTTTAAACGTGTTGTGCTTAAATTGAGTGATAAAGTGGAAATATTAAACGTGTTAAAAAAAGGTGTGTCTGGAAACTGTCAGCATCGACATCAAAACAAACAGTGAAAATATTTTAAAGTTTGTGAGTGCATTTGAAAGTGAGGATGGAAGTTCTTCAAAAAAAGTAATGAACAAAAAAAAATAATGATCTTGAGAATGCAGTTTACACGTGGTTTTACAAGAATGACCAGCGGAGTTGGAGAAAGAGATTATTGTCCTAGGTGCAGTTACCTAGGGCTATGGGCTCTTTACCATTGATTTTTCAGGCGGAGTTCGTTGCAATTGATCTCTCCACAAATCCTCAAAAGAAGAATTAAGGGAGCTAGGATTGATATCTTTTCTGATAGACAAGCCAACTTAAGCTGTAATCAATCACATTTGAATCAAGACTAATTTGGAGCTGTTTTAAAACAATTAATGAAAAGGCAAGACTCAATGAAGTTACTCTTAAATGGTGTTGCCTGGCCGTGTAGGCATAAAGGGTAATAAGGCAGTTGATCTTACATTTTAGAAATTAAATAATAATTGTAATAAGGAGTTATTTAAGTGTTTTCTATAATTTAACAGTTTAAAGTCGTATTAAACTTCATTGTAAAACATTATTATGCATCAAAACAAATCCACACAATTAAAAAACACACTTCACGACTCCCAAACATGAGTTGGCTATAGAATAGTGCAGTTGATACAACTTTTGCTGGTGAAATTTAATTAAAAGAATTGGTATTTGAATAAATATCCAAGATAGTAATTGTTCGACGTTAATCACCAATATTCATAAATAAAGTTCAGTGTTTTTTTTCTTTTTTATAACAATTACCAAACTCTAATCTGCAAGAACAAGTAATCAATTGGGTGAGAACTTTCCAATCCTAACTATAATATTTTAAGATCCCACCACTAAATCAATTACCTTAGAGGGATAACTTTATTTGTTTACACAAAACTGTGAACAACAAGACATATATATGTATATTAGATTTACCAAGAACTTTTTCAATGTTGAAATCAATCATAAATTCAGTGATCCCTTATAATACTACATCCGTTTCAACTAAATTAACCTTTTTAGACGATTCCATATGATTTTGCTTTCATTAACATTTGTACATATTTTAATTTGTGTTACCTATTATCCAATTTGTTTTTATTTAAATCCTTTGGGAAAAAGACGGCACCAACCTCCTGAGTTAAGATCTTGTGTCTATAAAGACTATTAAACAATAATTAATAACTGATTTCTCATTAAACTTAGTATTTCCAATCTAAACAATATTGTTCTTTTTTTTTAATAAAAAAAAAACCAATACTATTTTAATGTTATTACCTTTATGAGTACAGAAGTAAATTATTGTCTTATAATTGTAACCCTTGTCGACCATCTTTTATTTTAATATAGATATAGTTGAAAAAGAAGTTGAAATATTAGTATACTCAATTTCACTAATTTTTTTTCTACATCTAACATCTGTTTTTCTTAATTCCTGAGACATATACAAAATTTCCACATATTCGAATCTGACCTGGTAACAATTAATTCGGATAGTTGGAGTTCTACTACAATTATTAAATTCCGTATTAATAGTATCTAAGTCACTTCAATAAATTAATTTACTGTAAATTATAGTTACCTTTATGTTACGTGAATTTTTCCGTCATGTGACTTAATTTGGTCTTCAGCTCAAGACGCGTTTTGGGGCCGTAGTCCCATCATCAGTTGGAAATTAGATCACTCCGTTGGAGGTCGTTATACAATATAAAAACACAAACACAATACATAAAAGACACTATACACGCACATATACAAAAATATTGACGGCCCTCATTCGTGAGGGTTAACTAGACAGCGCTTCCTCGTCTATCACGCGTGACACTGTTTTAACACACCGAAGCATTATGTAATTAATCTTGATGCTGAGTGGAGGGGGTACAGGTTGACTTATCTCTACCGTCGTGCTTCGCATGAACTCAATGGCTGTGTTGTATAAGAAGTTCGACTTGAAAAACAATTGATCGTTTAATATATTATTTGGGCTATTATTATGCGCCTGGTATATTTCGAACTCCTCTGCTGCATTTATAAATCTACCCTTTTTACAAATATGGAGAGGCTTCATATTATGGTCGAAATCAGTGTAACTTTGATTGTTATCAACTATATGCTGTGCGAAGTTTGACTTCATATCTCGTAAGTTCTTCTGTGGCAAATGTTCCTTGTATCGTTCTTCAAAAGTTCTGCCCGTTTGCCTGATATAGAAGCTATCACAATCGCTACAACATAGTTTATAAACGCCTGACTTTTTTCTTAAGGTACTGAGCTGTCTTGTTCACAGTAGTTTTTCGACGTTGTTGTTCGTCCTGTATGTTACACATATATTATGTTTCGACAAGGCATTCTTCAACATATTGGGTATTAGGTTAGTGTATTCGACACAAGTATATTTTTTGCTGTTTCCGGTGTCCAGCCTTCGCTTAGGCTTATTCTGAGCTTTTTTATGTTGGAAAAGTAACTTATTAACCATCGAGCTGGTGTACCCATTGGCTTCAGCTATGTGTTTAATGATATCCAACTCGCATTGGAAGTCCTGTTCGTCCATTGGTATGGAAATAAGACGATAGATAAATTAATGGTAGGCGGCCATTTTGTGTGAGAATGGATGGTGTGATTTGGCATGTATTGTGACATCGGTGGTTGTTGGTTTTCTGTATATCATATACTTCAATTTATTTTCTAACTTAGTAACAGTAACATCGAGGAAGTTAAGTTTGTTGCCAGTTAAATTTCCTTCTCCAGTGTAAATTGAATTTTGGGATTGATACTATTCGTAAATATGTTCAAGAATTAAATAATGCAATTAATAAATGCACTTCATTACTTAGCGAAAGAACTCGAAGATCACTTAAAACCGATCAATGCCATTGTTCCACGTTTTACACGTTTGTCGAAAGTCAATAAAGATAGTATCCTTCTCAGACCACTAATAAATTACACAACCGCTCCCGGATATAAAGTGTCCAAAAAATTAGAAGAAATTATTAAAGGCAGTATTAATCTAAAAGATAACTGTAGTATCAATAGTACCATTGACTTTGTTAATAAAACTAAAGAGATAAAAAATTCCACCAATTCAAATTGATTTCATTGGACATAGTAAACTTGTATACTAATGTACCGGTTCAAGAGACCTTAAAAATTCTGGAAAGAAACCTACTCGACACGGAGCAACTTAATAAAGAAGCCATTCACGAATTAATGTCATTAATCAATGTAGTATTGAAACAAAACTATTTTACCTTTAAAGATATTTGTTACTTCCAAGAAGATGGCCTCACGATAAGATAAGGCAACCTGTACCCCCTCCACTCAGCATCAAGATTAATAACAGAATGCTTCGGTGTGTTAGGACAGTGTCACGCGTGATAGACAAGGAAGCGCTGTCTAGTTAACCCTCACAAATGAGGGCCGTCAATATTTTTGTATATGTGCGTGTATAGTGTCTTTTATGTATTGTGTTTGTGTTTTTATATTGTATAACTACCTCCAACGGAGTGATCTAATTTCCAACTGATGATGGGACTACGGCCCCGAAACGCGTCTTGAGCAGAAGACCAAATTAAGTCACATGACGAAAAAATTCACGTATTATATAGGTAACTATAATTTACAATTATTATAATATAAAACACAAAAATGTTAACTCTTTCCCCGGTATTCATAATTGAGACCAAGTGCCTCATACCAGACCTCTTAAATGGCCAAATTTGTCACTTATATTCAGTTAATGTTCAAACTACGATAACTAATTAACTACTTATTCAATATACATGAAATGTTTACCATATCTTAATATTATATTGGTATATACAAAATTTGTATATTTACTTACCTAATGCAACACTGTATTTTTTTTAAGTCCCAATAAAAAACAAACTGAAAAATAAGTTCACTCACAGTTATAACTTTTACAAAAATGCTAGGAGACACTTTATATTTGTTAGGCCATAAACTGTCTTTTTTATTTGTTTTCAATTACTACAAAAGTACATTTAATAAATCTAAAAATTAACCATGTTTTTTTAAATTTAGTCTAGCCATGATTTACGTGACGTTTGGTTTACAAAAGTTGTGCCACCCGACGATGGATGACAAATGTCCGAAACACATGTAGTGTACACAAGTGACTTTTAATTGAAGATAAAACTTCAAAGAATTGCTGGCGGTGAATCCAATAACTATTGTTATTTAAAAGCATATCCGGTTGCTCTAGATCATAAATATAAGTAATTTTACAATACATTGGAACAATACTCACAAAATACAATTAAAGAACAAGCAGTTTAAAAAGTAGAGAAAAATATACAATAATTGACATACATACACAAAATTGAAAACAAAATTTGTAAGAATAAGTTAATAAGATAAAACACATTGCAAAAAAAAAGAGGTCACATCTATCACAAAGCAGTATCATGATGCACAAACTCATTCATCAAGTAACAGGATCCAGACAATAGAAACTGTCTAAGACTGTTTTTAAAAATCCTGTACTTTGGTGAATTTTAAATTCTTTTAGGAAGCTTATTGATTAACTTTGCAGCAACTTGTGAGGGAAGTTTACTGTATAAATTTAACTTGTGCTGTCTGGCACGATACAAGCTTGCCTGACACTGTAGTTGTGTATATCCACATTTTGGACATGATCACACTTGAATTTAAAAAAAGCAACTTCAAGTATGTAAATACACAGAAGTGTAAGTACTCTGAATTTTTTTAAATAGTTTTTACTTTGTACCTTATTTAGCCCCATAATAACCCTCATTGATCTTTTTTGCAAGACAAACCCTCTTCATATTCTGAACTGATGAATTTCCTCAAAAAAGAATTTCATAGTTCAAATAATGATACACAATCCCATAATAGGCTGTTAAAAGTATCGATGTACCACAGTACAGCTTCAAATTTCTCAGTACAAAAATATACCTGAGTTAATTTTGGCACTAATACTACTAATATGGCCATTCCAGTTCAACTTGTCATCAATTAGAAGGCCGAAACATTTTATTGATTGCACTTCTTCAAGTATACTATTACCTAGCTTGACACTTGGTGCCTGATTTGAGCTATGCTTTCTACTGAAGTGCATGTACTTAGTTTTACATGAATTGATTATTAAATTGTTTTCAGCAAAATACTGTCCAGTGGCATTGAATTGTATAATTGTTGAACAGAATCTGCTAGAAAACTTAGTGTAGTATCATCAGCAAATTGAATTACCCTTTCCGCTAATACTGATGATGACAAATCATTAATATAGAGTAAAAATAATACTGGGCCGACAACTGATCCTTGCGGGATCCCTTGCCTCAGCTCAGTCTCATTAGACAGCCTTCCTGCAACATTAACACGCTGTGTTCTATTAGTGAGACATGAGTTTATCCATAGTAATGGAATCCCTCTAATACCAATATTTTCGAATTTCTTAAGTAACAAATTGAAATCAACACAATCAAAAACTTTAAAAAGGTCCAGGAAAATGCTCATAACTTCCCTTTTTTTATCAAGACCTTCCAATAAGAAGTCATTAACTTGACTACTGCATTGATTGTGGACTTTCCTTTTTGAAATTCATATTGGTTATAACAAAGGATATTAAATTTATCTAAATACTTAAGAAGCTGCATTAAAAACAATTTTTGAAAAACTTTACTAAATGCTGGGAGCATAGAAATGGTCTGAAGAAACTATTAAATGGGTTTTTGGTGCAAGTAAAATTAAATTTTCTGTCAAATCAGAAAGTGTTACATTGTTTACTAAATTGTACTTTAATTAAAAGTATAGTGATCACATGAAACTAATTTAATTAAATTAATTCATTAATTACAACAAAGATCTTGTGTGGTTGCAATTAATAGACCTGCATTTCATTAATTAATCATGTTGGTTACACAAAAGAAACGCCACGATTTAAACTTTCAATTCTAGATCATTTCGACAATTTAAATAAAAAATATGGTAAGTGGCAGTTTTTGTTATTATTGTGTTTACATTATTTTTATAATTTATGAAATGTAGCCCCGACCATTTTAGAACTTAGTGAAGAAAACAATTATTTTTTTTTAATTTTATTTATTTACTACCAAACATCTGAAAACAAATATTAACAAAATTAAAAATTACAACAATTCTTTCTTGGGTTGAAAAATGATGACAATATTTGTTCATAAATAATAAATTTAAGTCTAAATCTAACAGTGAACAAATAAATATAGGGGTCTCCTAGGCATTCCCTGTTTGAGACTTTCAACTCTTTATTTGCTAAGAGAAAATGAAAAAAAAGAGTTTGGTGTCGGCAATCAACCAGCTGAATAACAAAATTATACACTTTAAAATTATAAAAAATGTACAAAGAAAACAATAAAACATTAGCATAATACTAAAAAATCATTTACTTTTTTAGAATTTATAAACAATCAAGGACAATGTTGTTTTAAAGAGTAGTTCTCTGTTCTCTTTATGGTTTTAATTAGATTTTTAAATAATAATAAAGTTATATTGATATCCGGTTATTGTTATCAATCGGAGTAATTATAATTTTAATTCAATCAATAACAATGATAAAAAAATTAATTGTAATTTTATTGTTATAGACTAAATGTGTTGTAGTAAAATAAAGCCAGAACTAATTTAAATGTTGGATTCAAATTCTGTTGGATCTTTTTAGAAATTCCAATAGTTTACAGTTTTTGTTGTATATAGCTAGTCTTAATTCGAGACAGAAAAAAATGATAGCATTTTGGCGATTGTACTACCAAATCCATTTAGGTTGAATGAGTCTAATGACTACAATAATATAAATCACTTAAAACATAATTATTTAAAGATTACACGGACATTTTTAATTCAATAGAAACATTCAATATGATCATAATAATGCATGATAATAGTATAGTAGCAATATTTACCTGCACCATAATAATTGGCCCGCCATTTCCATAAAGTAGAGGTTGTATTAATGAAAATAATCTTTTAATCCACTGGTGTACATACATTGTATGTCCTACACAAATATTAATTCTTGATATAAATAAAGTAAATACTATAATTACATTACTAGGATATCTAGCCCATATTGATGAGCAATTAGAACACTTGTAGAAAACATAAAGTTTTAGTACAAAAATTGACGATTCAAATAATTACTGCTGTTCACTATCATTTTTGTGAACATTATTAACATGACATTCTTAATAATTACAGTTTAAAAAAATAATTACGAATTCAAAGAAAAGCATAAAATTAATTTTTCTTAAAGAAATTAGAAAAATATATCGTCACTTAGCTAACAATTCCACCTAACTAACATTTCAGTAACTTTACAGGAGGGTCAAAAAACGCATATCTTCAAGTACATGTATTGTGTATTTCATATAATCTTTTTTTTATTTTTAAATCAACATTTTGGATAGTTTTTTTATTATTGAAGAAAAAAAGTTTAAGTTAATAAATGTACTACGACCGTTAGGTGGTATTGATTATTTATCAAGTTGAAGATAGGCCGTATTATCATTGAAGAAACAATACTATAGTGTTGTTTCTTCAATGGTATTATCCAGTAAATAATTGTAGCTAGCCGACCATAAAGGTCTTTATAATAGACCTTTAGTAGTTCGGCGGTTTTGTATAAAAGAACTGTAGGTAGGTTATATTGTTCCTTGGCAATCTGCTTTGTGTATTTAGGCGTTTTGTTTTGTGCAAGTGCTGCTATCTCTAGGACTTTTGCCATAAACATTGTAATAGTCGATATGAAATGTCCGCCAGAATTCGTTGGAGCCAAAACGTCAATTTTGTTTAAAATGTCAGTAAGGCGGTAATGTTCGATAAGCGATGATATATTACTTGCTCTATTTCTAAAATATGTATTATAACAGAAAAAGAAGATAAATTGAATTTTTGATTGAAAGTCAACTCTTGTGAAAGCATAGAAGAAATTACAAATTTAGTAAAGACTTTGTTTTTAATTGATTTCCTTTAACAGATACATTGTTACAGTATATAGAAAATCATAAATAAGTCAAATAAGAAGATCAGTACATAAAACTCAAATTCAATTAATAGCGCTGTTGGAAATAATTTACACCTACTGAATGACTATGTAAGGCCTGGTAGGAGCATAACCCAACATAATAAGATATTTTTTAAATAGTAAAAAAAAGAAATATTTAACTCAAACTTGATGTGAAACAAAAATGTGCAGCTATGGCTTATACCAATTTAAAATAAAGCAAAAGAGTTCAAAACACAGACGTAAAACAACAGAAGCGCAGAATGCCCATTCTATTTTAAACATTTCAGATAATATTTCTGGAGAAAGGGAAAAAAAGCTGTTCTTTTAATTTAAATTCAGTTGAAGAATGTTCATAAGTTTAGGGGCAAGAAAACAAAACTTAAATAAAAAGGAACTTTATGATTTTGGTAAACAGATTGATTTTCTGTCATAAACTTGTCATATACTTGACAATGTAAAAACTTTATGAACAAACATTTTTCTGAAAAGGAAGAATAACCTTAATGATTGGTTAGGAATGCGCGTAGTGATGTTTATTACTGATCAAACAAATTAAATCCTTTAGAATAAGTACTCAATAAGGGTTTTCAAATTATTAACAAACTAGAGGACTTTGCTCCCTGATTGCTTCACTCATAAAACTCATCGGTGAGTCGCAGCAAAGCAATTGCAAACAGATTATTTTACACTCTGATATTTTCATGAAAATTACTATTGATTAGGACAGAGGCACTTGGATTGGCTTAAGGTGGGAGGATAGTGGTGACCTGCATCGTGACACATGCAAAGTAGCACGCACCACAGTTTTGATTAAAACAGAGGCACTTTAACGGAATTAGAGTGGTGCATGTAGTGGTGATCAGGATCATGACGCATGCTTAGCTGGGCAAGAGTTTTTGCTTTAGTGTTAACAAAATCTTTACTATCAAAATTATTTAATACGAAATGATCATACATAAATTTCATTATTTACAGTATTTCAATTCTATGTAAAAGAGTGTAAAAACTTGCTTCAAGGTGCATTTGCACTCCTGTCCGACAACCTATTTTCAGATCTTTGTGTGATGTAGATTTGGCTAAGCATTAAATACACACACAGACACTTCCTTTTATATATTCAGGGGTGTCACCCATCTATTAAAATACCCCTTAAACACAAGTCACCAAAATGCAAGAAGTTACTTTTTCTTTGTTGAGTATCATTTAAAAATGAATGTACGAAACTTCAGCATTCTAATTTGAAGGGAATCATAAGGATTAATCCTTAATGTTTTGTTACACTATTTTTACCCCTTAATTGAAGGTAATAAAAGTGTTGAGCTTTATTTTCTAGCATCATTTAAGAAACATATATGTACCAAACTTCATATTTCTAGGTTTATGAGAAGTTATAAGAAATATTATTTATGTGTGAGGGTAGTTTCCCATTTTCACCCCTTGGATGCAACTAAAAAAAGATTGCTGTTCTCTTTCTATTTATAATTTATTTTTAAAGAGATTTTTTAGACTCCAACCTTGTACTAAATGATCAGGTAGAATTTATGTCAAACTTGCCTCTACTGAAACTATTGTCTAACTATTGTCATTCGTTATTTTTCAATCAGGTTTGCACAGTTGTGTTCTACTAACAAATACCTTTAAAATGAGGTACAACTCGACCTCATTAAAAATTTCAAGACTTCCTAAGTGGGCCATCCCCTTGTCAAACCATAAGCAAATAAAATACGTCAAACTATTGGTTATAGTGTTATACAAATACATAACTGTAAAGTTTCATTAAGTTTAACTTAATAGTTTCCGAATGATTAAATATATTCCAGATTTCTGCTCTAACATGTATATTAAACCTTAGTAGGTCTATCACCATCCCAACCAGACCCTTTCCCTTTACTTTTTTTTCTTAGCCAAGTAACTGTTCTCTGTTGTAATATTGATATATATATGTTTTCTATATTCCTCTTAGTTTATGTTAGCTGCCTTGTTAATGCCGTCACTGTCAAAACCATAATCAGCAAAATGCAATAAAATATTTTGTAGAATTAATTTTACTAAATATTTTGTGAGGTTTTTCCTTTATAATGGAAAACTGCTAAACTCTAAACAAAAAGCATGATTCAGTTAATTTTTATAAAAGATTATGTTATCACAGCAGAACCAATTATCTTGAAAACAAAGCTATCAATACACATACATATTTAAATAGTTACAACAACAAAGCACTGTATTGTGTTCTTAATATTTGAAAACAATAAAATATTGAAGGTTTTACTATTTTTAGGTTTATATTCTGTGAATGTTGTTACTAAAATCTAAACTCCCGTTTACAATTTGATATATTATATTTTTGAAAATCTATTTACTTAAATTTACAAAAATCACTTACTTGGGTCATTTGTTCTCAAATTCATGTTAGGATTTTCAGTAAGCAGCCATGAAGGGTAGCCTCCCTATGAAAAAACCATAACATTCAAATTTTAATTAGTTAAAGTTTTTAAATTTTTGAAAACAATTCAGAGAAAATATAATGTTTATCTCATTATTACATAATAAAGTTGTGTGCATAATAAAGAATGATTGTGTTTTAATTACTTTTAATAGTAAAAATGAGAGCTTGTTTTGAAGTACAAAAAATAGTATTGATATATAGCAAGATAATCCTCAGCGTTTTTCAACAACAGGACCGCCTTATATAAACAAGACTTACAGGCAGAAAGTAACATGGAATTTAATTTCAAAGTCGTTCCTGCCAGATTAACATTATGCCCTTTTAGTACGGCGAATATGATAAAATTATAAGGCCTTTGTTAGAATTAATACACTCATGTGAGATCTTTTCCCCACAGGGTCTTTTGATCATAAACATTGTAGAAAACAAAGTCTACCAATGTCCACTCTCCGGAAAGGGATTCAGAGGGGTTGAGAGGGTGCAATAATACAGTGGGCATTTTTAACATAAGTATATTTAAGGGGGTGCTACCCTGTCCGCCATTTTGAATCTAATTCCCATAAGAGCAATGCTACAGAATAAGTCTTTTTTTTTGTTTTTTTGTTAATTCGTGGAATAAATTTAAAAATTTGGTTTCATTTTGAAGTACTGTCATATGCTGAATACATTTTCAAAAACCTTTTTATTGTTTTCATAAACGTATGATATAAATAGTAAAAAATAGTAAACTTTATTAATTTTTTACTCAGTTGCAAAAAGAGATATTGCAAAAAACCTTAGCAATCAACACCCACAATCTATTTTACTTTAAGAACAAAAATACAGCTTTTGTTTTTTGACAAAAACAACACAAAAATATGCTTAATAGTGAAGGTATGTTTTGGTTATTTAACATTGAAATTGGTACCCAACTTCGCAGTTTTGAATGTAGGGAGCCGAGCCTTAATGAGAAAGTTGTAGCTTAAGAAAATACCTTTCTTTTAAGATTCCATATGACCCTGTAAGGGCTTTACATTCCAACAAAATTTAGAAAAAAAAAATTAAGAGTAAAAATTAAGAAAAATAAGAAAAAAGTTAAAGTCACACTAGAAACTTGAAATTTGGCACAAAGCTCGTTGTTAGCATAAGAATGAAGTAAACAAAATTCACAACCTTTTGCCACCCAAGGGGGTTAGGGGGATTTAAAAGAAAAGTAGTGGTTTAAAAAAAAACAATGAGAATATAGGCTACACCGTAGGAGAAACTTGAAACAAAGGTTTTTGTAATGACCTGCAGATGTAATTTGTCATCAGTGAAATCAGAAGCTATGAACATGACAACCTACACCTTGTAGGTGTTGGCCAACACAGGCATAGAATTGAGACTAAAAGGAGAGGAAGCGTTCATCAAACTATTATGTACAGGTTTCAGTAAAGAGTAATGCGGTGTAATGCTCACTAGAATGAATTATTTTCATTTATAACTAAGTTTAAAAACCTTTTGCGATTGTTTGTGATATCTCCACTCGTTCCCTTGAGGTCATAGTATCACATAGTGGCCCTTGCCATTTTCTCAATCATGTTAGTAATTATGGTACCATTTATTATGGTAAAGGTTGGGTGTCCTACCCGTAGTGGCCTCTCATTCCGTTCATCTACGGCTTGACTGTCCTACTCGGAGTGGCCCGGAGTGATTTGTTTTTTTACTAGAGAATAAGTGCTTCACTCATGGGCCGCTATGTATGGACCAAGCTTCAGGCATAGCACTGTTAGAATTTATCCGTCATTTAAAGGGCCACACGGAGTGCAAAGTGTTAATGATTCTGGTCAAAAACTTTAAGTAATAAAATATTTATAGTAAATTAGACTAGAGCGTTATTCCTCATTTGTGCTTGAGAGTAAATTAAAAATCAAACACAACTTTAAAGTAAATAATTTAAACACTAAAATAATATTATCTTAAACCTCATCTCACATACATTGTTTTTTAAATAAAATTGTAGTCTAAAATGGTTATGACTTTACTTTTTAGTAGGTAATCTGTATTTTATTTCAAACTAATCAATCGTTGAAAACGTAGTTGATATTCAATTAAAAATTATATTTATGACTGAATTCGTCATGTGATCACAAAATAATAATCGTTCTTTTAGAAATAAATATGATCCCTACCCTACGCAATCATGAATTTCTAACAGTGATGTTTGAGTCCCGGCGCACGACGGCCTGGTTCATAAGTTGACGGTAATAAAATGCTGCGCTTGAGTGCTGGCTAGACCGCCACTCAAGGTTTTTTATTTATTTATTACCAATAATTCCTTTTACATGTATAAATACATAAAGGACCTATAGGGGGCACAAATGCCCGTACATAGGTTGGTCCCTAAATTAAAGATAAAAAAAGAGAAGAAATTAAATTGAGCTAGAAATCACGCTCAATAATAGTAAGTAATAGTATAATACAATATAATATAACAATAATAATAGTTTAATTGAAATTGATGTATATTGTTTTTATTATAAAGTGTACCTAGATTATCTCACTTGACAAATATTTATTTAAAAAAAAAAAAAAAACTTTCTTTCTTACACATTCAATTTATTTAATCTATGCTAAATCCACTTATTTTCCTATTAATTTTCTTTTTTAAAACATTTACACTACAAGATAGCGATTTTAACTCATTTGGCCGTTCATTGAAATACTTCGCTGCATAGTAAACGTAGCTTCTCTACCCAATGGTTAGAGAGTGTTTTGGTAGGGAAATATTCTTAAACCTAGTATTTCTTGGCTTGCTTAAGAATTCACTTTTAAGTTCTTGGTACTGGCGTGTTATGGCTTTAGCAACAAACACTTGTTTTATATCCAATGGTTTATTTGAATCTTGGTCGTTGAATCCAATGATATTGAATAGCCTTTTTTGGAGTCTTGCTAACTGGTCCAATGCTGTATTGTATAGTCCACCCCAACCTATTATTCCATATACAGCTAAACTATGAAATAGTCCATAGTATATCAGTAATAACTGATTTTTTGTTAAAATTTGTTTTAATCTATAGAAAACATAGACCAAAAACTTTGCCTTTTTCACTATATTTCCAACGTGAGCATCCCATTTCACATTTGAGTCATAAGTAATTCCCAAGTATTTACAGTTTGAGGTTCTCTTTAAACTATTTCCATTTATTACAATATCAATTTCATTCCCTTTAGGCACAGAGTCAGCGTAGTTACCAAAAGCAATATAAGAGGATTTGTTTATGTTAAGAATTAACTTGTTTTTATACAACCAAGAGTATATTGTTTTAACTGACAATATTTTGTAAATAATTTTTTTCATTGTATCTTTGTTTAGATATTCAATGAGTACTGTGGTGAATTTAAACAATTAGAAACACTGAAGCCCCAACCACAAGTTCGGTGAATAAAACTACACAAATAAACTGAAACACATTTATTAATATAGTTATTCTAGTTCCCTGATGTACATTTCGGTAACCAAGTTACCATCATCGGAGGGTTCTAAATCTAAACTAATGCTAACAAGAATGAAACTGTAAAACTAAACAGACCTATTCTCCCCCCCCCCTTTCCCTACCTCAGGTAGATCGACCAATCATAAGTGGCCACGCCAAGTACCGCTTCTACCTGGCTTTTTGAAACAAGTCCTTTAATGTTTGTAAATGTTTAGTTAACCCTATAAGCAGCAGACAACACTATAGTGTCGTCTCAGCGAGCCGAGACAGCACTTTTGTAACATCTGATAGTATCGAATATTTCACCCACTAAAACTCATTAAATCTCAAAAAAAAACAAAAACCGTTATAATGTTTCAAACTTTAATTTTTGTATTTACACATGTTTTGTAAAACGTATAATTACATATGTAATATGTAATCATCGTTTTAAAATTGTAGTTTCCTAAATCAACTGATGCCGCACGAGAAAGCAATTGGAATTTACAAATTCATCACTTCTCTAAGGCTCAATATAGCTCGACAGAACTGTTTTGAAAATAATATAAGGATATCTTTGGATTCGTCAAGATTTGAACTTTCTAAAACTGCCTTCCAATCAGACGTCACTCTTATAGTTTCAAAAATATAAAGATTTCCCTTAACTCTTGCAATTGGACAGTTTTCAACCAATGTAACACCACATTTTGGATT
>JAGFPH010008362.1:45892-56342 GCA_018207615.1 Philaenus spumarius
CGTGTAAAGTAAACCACATTTACTGATACAATGTTATTCGTACAGCCGTGGGAAATGCAGACTTTTGTTGAATTCAATACGCAGAGGTCCCAAAGTTTGCTATGTGTTGGCCAACGGTTTAGGCCGGAAAAATATGTATCACATTGATCCAGTTTGATCAGTTTGATCTAATTTTTTGTTACAAGTAAAACAATGTGAAATAAGTTTATAAAATAATAATTTTCAAGTACACAGCTTAATTTTATGATTTATTTCCTATACTTTGTTATAATAATATTTCATTTTTAGTCAAAGCATAAATTCCTAAATTACTATTCAAACTAGGCTTAGTTATGTTAGCAATCTTGAAGTAGGAACATAGAAACTGGTGTTTTCAAAAAAAGAAATTTGAAATTAATATATATTTTAACACTCCTATATATGTGTTTTATACACTCCTATTTAGAACTAAACTTTTGTACATTTTGAAAAAAATTACAAAACATGTTTAATACCGGTACTTTTTATGTAGGCCTAAAGTTGAAATTTTTCCTTTTGTTACTGAACATTTTTTGTTTCTTAAGCTAATAACTTTGTAAATTTTACATCAATCAATTTTTTACTGATAGATATGAATTTTGTGAACTTTTCTCTACAAAAAAGCTATGCAACACTTTTGGATTGGGATATAACTATTTGGCCAATTTTTGAAAAAATGCTTGCAAACGCCAAAAAATCCATTTTAATCAACACTGCCACTTCTATTTTGTCCGTTTACAGTTAAGTTGATAGCTTGGGCCTTAGGAGGCTTTCCGCGCTACTACCTGACCTAACTACATCGGCTCCTATTCAGTACCACATTGAATTATGAATATCCTTGTCTTAGTGTTTAATTCAAGATCCAAAGTTCTTCATTTCAGTAACGTACCTCATGTTTAAGTAAACCCCATTATGAAGTTTAAACTACAAAAAACTAACATTATGATACATTAGTTTTATTCTTACTTGTATTGCTGTACCATTCCAATTCTAACAAATTGTTAAAATTGTTTTCTGAAAGGAAAGATATTCTCCCAAATAAAATAATGTACTCTCAAAATAATTACTACAGTACTAAACATCAGAATTTAGGTCATGATAGATAGTACAGCACCAATAATGCTCTGATGTTTTCTGTAAACTAAAGTTAGTGCTTATTTTTCTCAATCCTTAATTCATTTTGATAACAAATTTAAAGATTTTTCCTAAAGTTTTTATATTATTATTCAGTTACTGCTGTACAATATTCAATCATTTACTTTCCTAAAAAAAACAGCTCTTCCATGAAAATAAATATAAACAAAACAACTATTTTTGCACTTTGTATTAATGTTCCACATCAATACAAATTATTCTTGAAAATATAAATATCAGTAAAAACAAAACCAAGGGAAACATATTCCTAATAACTAGTTGAATGAGTTTTATAAGGTTGATGTTTTTATGCGGGCTACTAGCGTAAGGTCTCCCTTTCAATAGCATGGACAATGCCTGCCCATGCTATCAACTAAACTGTAAACGCACTATAGGGTTAAAAAGTTATACTTTTTGGGGTAATTACATTATGTTGATAAATTACACTTCTTTTATAGCAAAGAATAACAGATAAAACAGACGATTTGGATAACAAGCTTAGCAGCACAATTTTAGGATAGGCCTTGTTTATTTTATTCTACCTAGTTTAAAGACAACATATGCACATGATTTGTTGTGTGCACATCTATGGCACAGTACCTTTTAATTAATATAAGTTTCATTCCTTTATTTTTTATAATAAATACTAAAAAAAGTTACTTCAATTTTTGTTGTTGACAAATATTAATATAATGAAGATTAATCTAACCAAGTGTCATTGCATTAAGTATTCAATATTTATGTTACTTAATTTAAGTTCTAGTAAATGAAATAAAATAAAATGCTAATCCTATTAATTAAATTTTAAAATTATTGTAGTATAAAATTGAAAATGAATTGAAAGTTAAATTTAATCAATTATGAGGGTTTAACATTGAAGTAGGTACCTCTTAATAAGCCACTGTCTTTCATAAGGAAAGGTACAATCAAAGACTTATTAGTAAATAAAGAGGTTAGTCTTAGAAATTTTGATGAGTTGTTATATTTTATAATCTATACAGTTTTATTCAAGCAAATTATTATAATACAACACAATAAGTTTTTTCTCTATAAATCGTTTGGATCATATCGTTTTTAACTTTTAAATTGCCTTCAAAGTTATAAATTGTTAAAATGGTTCTTTCTTAATGTTTTTAAGAAAAAAACTTACCCTAGTTAATTAAAAACACGAAAATCTTTGATAGGAAAACTTTAAAAAATGATTTCGATATTTAAATCTGTTCATACTTAAAATTGGGTAGACTAAAAATGGTAGGGCGGATAAGGTGGACTCGCAGAAGATATATAATATCTCTTTAAACTGTACCAAAGACTTAGCCGCATTCAGAATCTTTTACTCTTTTTATGGTCACAAAACATTTTGGATAGGGACTTGGGTTTGTTTTTCACACTTATGTTTTTGTGGTAGAAAACGTCACAAAATACTAAAGACGCAATTTCTATTATTTTAAATTTGCAGCAACTTAAACACATATAGAATAAATATAAATTAATTTTTATCATTTTAACGAATACCATGAAAAAAATGTCTCGCAATTGAGAATGTTGATACAATATATCAATCATAAGCCTCACAGTCTTCAATATTTTTCTCTGCATGTAACAAAAATATTATCTGTTACTTAGCCATTTTCAAATTATCTGTAAAATTCTGTCATTAAAAAAACAACTTAGAATGTAGTTATTAAGACACTGCAGTAAGCACCTGGAGAATAGGACTTAAATAATCTAATTAAAAATTGTAAGGGTATCTTAATATTTATTGTATCCCAGTATTAATAAATGGGAACCTGCAACTAATTTGAAGAATAACCGAAGTGGCTTTAAGGCAAACATACGGAAGACAGTAAGTGATAAATATTTAATATTATATAACTTATTATTTCTCCTTTGTTACAATTTTAATTGTTAAAGCTACCATGACCTAAAAGAAAAGATGGAAGTATATTCCAAATGCAATATTTAAACCAAAGTGGGAAAAAATTGTTTGAAGCGTTTTGCATATTATTTTGAAGCTGAAATATTCAACGCAGGTTTTGTTTAGGTACAGCTAACTTATCGGCCAGAAAATTCAAAATATTTTATGAAAGTAAAAACAAAATACGAGATCTAATTTTTTAAATTACATTTCATATTTAAAATTCAAAAATACATTTATTTTAATTTGATAAACTTTGATTCGCTAACTATTAACATTCTTCAAACTTTAGTATTTTGAAATTCCATAGGCAATCATCCAGTGATACACTCTTAGAGAATGATTTTACTGTGTTGCTATTGGCATTATTATGCACTGAAGCATGCCCATTTGAGTGATATCATAAGTAGGCTATCAATCTAATTTGCATGTTTTACATGAGAAACATTAATTGACATGTTCTTAGAAAAGTTGTGTAAATTATTAAATTAATATTTTTAAGTTTTTGTCAGGAGTATTCTACATTCAGTAGAAATTCTAAAAATTACAATATAATATTATAATGTAAGCCTACATATTACCAATGCCGGATTAACAACTTTTGGGGTCCTGAAGCAAGTTAAGCAACGGCGCCCCCTCCGCTTCCCATTTAAAATCTCAGATTGATGTGCATGCAAGCAAACAACCAGAAATGGGAATGCCTGAATATAGAGTTTAAACTGATGATTTAACTAATTTTGTACTAATTTAGAATTCTATAGTAAGTTGCGATTTATGCAGCAAGTTCTAATATTGACTAATGAAAATAACGATTATACATTTAGGACAACATTTAATAAGGAAATATTAAAAAAGAGGAAGTTATCTTCGAATCAATCATTTATTATATTAATTAAGCTTTTATTTTTTTCTGACCAAGATAGCTCTCACACAAGCCCCGCCTGGCAGTAAAAGCTTTGAGGCCCTAATGCAACTGCTTTCTTTGTTTTATAATTAATCCTGGTTTATAGTATCATAATATATATTTTATAAGTTTTAAATTTTTCTTATTACACTTTTTCCTAAAAACCTATAAACTTAAAGTGAACTGCTTAAATAAAGTTTTGGCATTAAGTATGGTATAATATGTTATGTAAAACATATATATACTACATCGAAATTGTTGTCTTATTATTACAAATTATATTAATTTATTTAACATAATATTTTTTACAAAAATTCCTGGCATTCATGCTAAAACTCTAGCCCTAATGCACATGCTTCAAGATCCAGGTAACCGCTACCACCACCATCCTACCCTGATCCAAGTGCCTCAGCTCGAGATAATCTGTTTGCATTTGCTTCACCGCGAGTGTAGATGGGGAGCAAGCGGTAAACCTGCGACTTTGCGTGGGGGTCGGTGAGCGAAGCAGAAGGGGCTGAACACTCTAGTTAATGATTAATTTTGTACTTTACTATTTATTTATCAGCAAACCTATTTTATTACCACTATTACATGTATTCAAGGAAAAAGCTACATTTGAGGCATTTAATAGTAATTTTCACTGTACATGAATAAAAATTTTGTTCTGATCAAATGTTGATAAATATTTGGGTATAGGATTTTCTTATAATTTTAAGAATGATTATTTAAAGCAAGGCAAAAACAAATGTTTATTCTATTTCAACTAAGTTGGTTAAATTAATATATCAATAGTATTTTATTCTCCTTAAGTACTCTGTGAAAAAATGTTGTTCTTTTTAATCCATCTTTGAAACTATTGGATCATTTGTGATGAAAGTCTATAATAAGACTTTAAACATTTTCATGAGGACAAGGTATACGAAGCAAAACCCAAAACCCATTGCTAAGAAGGACAATGTTATAAAATCGTTTCAAGTCGGTGGACATAGAGTGTTTATACTAAAACCCGATGTTATTTCGGTGGAGACATTTTACCACATTTAGAGCAAAGGATCCATCAAACACTCAACCACATTTCTGCTGAACTGTATTATCAAAACATACCCCGTAATGTTAGTTATACAGTAAATCGTCGAGAAATTGTTAATTTAAACACGTTTTCAACCAAACCTTCAGAAATGCCATACTTTACCCCCTCCATATATCCAAAACTATTGATCTTCAAAAAAAAACATATAGAATCATTTTTGTAGAGAATTTAACGTACCGTACTTTAAAAAGTTCTACAACAAACTAAGCTCTAAAGTGAAGGACTTGCGAGATATTTGCAAAAATCCAACTTTTACACCTTTCCCCCTCCCACCCCAAAACACGACGCTATTTCGGTGGAGACTTTTTAGAACATTTAGAGCAAAAGGTAATGAACAAATTCCAACAATCAGACCTTTGTTTTTTTGGATCCGCCAGTTTAGGTATAATTTAACTGTAGTTGGGGGCTGTGTTATCTTTGAGCATTCCTGGTTTCAAAACTTATTCAAATTTCACTTTCAGTTTGATGATGTAATGTAGCATAACCATTTTTCTCTGTTAACACACTTTGTACATTTTTGTTTGTTTATACTTTAATATTCTTAATGTATTCGAGTTAAACAATAATATCCTTGCAAAACAGCCATCGCAAAAAAGGAAAAATGTCCAGTTATAAAAAACTGTATTTAATTTTAGAGTACAATTTAAGTTTAATTGATAAACATTAATGTTATAATTTTTTTAACTTCTCACTTACAAAATCTCTTTCGGCACAAATATATGGTCCTGGCCTTAAGATGACATACAGACCTTCAGCTTGAGCTAGTTTAATAAAATGTACAAGATCATTGTCGCCAGTAAAATCATATACACCTTGAGAAGGTTCATGAGCGCTCCATTCAACGTACCTGTAACAGTAAAATGTGTATCAGTAACAATTAAATAATATGGGATTATACTTTTGAAAATAAAGTTGGACTTTACCTGTACCCGATGCAAAATAGAGAATTCTGTTTTGAACATAAACTCATACGTAACCATCGTTTGTTGATTGCTATTCACTAGAATATTGTAGGATAATAGTTGTTTTTGTAAAAGCGTTTTTGCTGAATTACATTGAAAAGCAACGAGTTAGCATCAAGTTCTGTTTGAAGTTGGAGAAATTGATAACAAACACTTTTCAAATGATACAGACTGCTTATGGGCATGAAGTTTTGACCCGGACATATCCTATAAAAAAAATCTTGGATTGAGTCTTTATCAAAAGCAACATTGTGCTGAAATCTGCGAGGATCTTAATGACAATGACAACACATTTGTTAAAATCGTCATTAGTGGTACTACTAAGCCCTAGTTATCTTAACAGAAAAACAAAAGTTCTCTGAGACCAAAGAAAGCACTTCAGTCAAGAATGAATGCCAAGGTTATGTTTTCTTTCATTACAATAAAGTTGTTTATCATGAATTCCTTTCACATGGTTAAAATAATAAACTGTTTCACTATCTTGAATTTTTGAGACTACTGCAGGAATATATTGAGAATGTAACTGTTACGGGGCAAACCCGATTTCAGGGAAAACTAGTTCTGCCTAGGCCAACCTAGATTGTCCTACATGAATTAGGACAAACCGGTTAGGATTAGATCTAATCAGGCCAAACTATTTGTTCAAATATTCAACAAAAAACTTTTTTTTAGTGCCTATTTTAACGAGCATTTTACTAATTTTTTTGGAAACATTTTTTTAAATAAATTATTTTAAAAAGTATTAACAACAATGTATTTTTAATACAAAAATTTATTTTTATTCACTAAAATTAAAAATGTAGCTAAAAACAAATAATACTACAGAAATCACAGAAAGTGAAAATCTCATTCGTATAATTGTGTAGCCTGTCTAAATGGGCTGAATTTTATTATATTGAATTCAAACTTGACATAGAAGTTAAAATATATATTTTAAACATTTATGCTGAGTCTCAGCTTGTTATCTTGAAAATGGCCCAATCTAGAGCCACTTGACTTATAAATGGGCTTTGCGATTTTAGGAGTAGGTACTGGACCCGCCAACTCATTTTATAGAAAATTTTCAAAATATCAACCTAAAAGTGTTTTTGAAAGTTAAACATATAGATTTAAACAAGATCAAGGAGTATAAACCTTTTTACATTTTTTGTCAAAACGCTTGAGTTTGAGCGGCTGCAGATTAGTCAATTCTTTAAATATAGTTTTTTTAAATAGGTACAGCAAAAACCAATTGTGTTGTTAATTTCTATTCCGATTTTTAAATCGATATGTTCAAAAATGTCGAAAATAGAGTAGTTAAATTCAAAGGTGTTGGAGTTAAAACGAGATAGGTCAAACAGAAGACTATCTTCAAGCGCCTTGCTTTTAAAAAGTACATGGAAAAAATAGTTCATACTTACTGAGAATATTTATACTGGTGTATTCAACATGTAAAATAAATTTGATGTTGATATTTCAAAAATTGACAAAGCTGGAACAGATTAAAATGCGCTACAGCGTTCGGTAAGCAAAAAATCGTGTGGCTCGTTGATAAGTCTGATGGTTTTAGCTCATCAAATTTTTAAGATACCAACTTGGTATTTAAGTTAAAAATATGCTTTTCACTTGCTACACCAAGTTTCAATTCGATATATTGTAATATATTACAAAATGACCAAGTTATACCTATGGAGGGAAATGGTCATTTTCTCTGAAGAACACGTACATTCTTACTTCAACAGCCCAGGTACGATTCATCAATTTAAAAGGTATCGTATTCAAAGTCTTCATAGAAGTTACAAACATAATTTTAATTTCTATAACGAGTTTAATGTATTTATATTGGATCTAACTGAACTAGTGCAGCCCGGTATAACTATTTTTGACCTTTTTTGGAATTTTATCAAAATTCATTTCTTTAGAGCAACAAACTCGTTATTTTTTCATATATCGTTTTCAAACTCACTAAAAAGATTTTTTTCTAAATATTTTAGACCGAGTTTTAACTTTAGGTTTCCTTGTTTTAAAATGTTTGCCCATCAAAAAGAGGCATAGAATTCTAAAATTTATGACCTATGTGTTTAAATATTGTCATAGAGTTTTAATTTGTTTTTATTATATGTATACACTAAATCTATATATATATTATTCATATATGTTATAAATTTCAAACGAAACTGATGAATATTTTTATTAAAAAAAAATGTTTAATAAAAACTTATTCATTGATAAAATTATGCGTTCATAAAGATGCTGGCCTATTTAGTTTAAAATAAAATTATCGTAGATATGTAGGTCTATAATTTTTTTTATATTATATTTATACATATATTGTTTATGTATATTTTAAATTTCATACAAATCTGATGATTGTTTGGAGAAAATTGATTTTTATCGAAGACAAGTTCATCGAGACTGCTTATAGGCTAATACGCTAGTCTTAACGAAATTTTATTTTTTTAAATATAAAAAAGTTGAATTTTTAATTAAAATGGCAGCCATTTTGAATCCGCCACGTTGAATTTTTATATTTTATATATATTCGTGATCAGTTTCTCCCAAAAATCCCAAATAACCATTTTTCTTTGAGACACTTGGTTTTTTATTTGAATATATATATTATATGGGTAATTTGTTAGATGATTATGTGTTATGAAAAAAAACATGCCATCGTAAAGCTGACACTTTCCTCTTGAAAACGCCCCATTACAATTATTTATTTGATACATTATAACTATGCAAATAGCTTTTAATGTACTGCGCCGCGTTTCAAAAAATAGGTCTTCAGCCGTGCGGCCAAGTCGAAATACATACCTGCTTAATTGAATGCTTTCCAGACAAACTATTGTTTGGACGAAAGAAATACAGACGACCTTTTTTTTAGTACGACGGAACTAGTTTATCCTGAAAAGGAGCAATGATAATCCAATTTACCCTAATGCTCTTGGATAAACTAGATTGTCCTGAGCAAACTCAGGCCAATCTGGTTAGTTCGGACACTCACGGGAACTAGTTCAGAACTAGTTTGTCCTGAAATTGGGTTTGGTCGGGAACAAACTTACACAATTTGATACAAATGAGTAGATAAAACAAAAACTGTTGGAAGGACTAAACATGATTTAAGAAGATGATTTTTATATAAGCTTCCAGCAGTGGAAGGTCAGTTGGAAAAGTATGTGCAAGTCAAGGGGAGTACTTTTGAAAAAGGAGATAATGTTGAATACCGGTACCTTAAGTTGTAGGTAATGTTTCTCAATGAATTTATAAAAAATATTTGATATAGAACTTCTTGATATCCTCATATAGTGTGAAAAAGAGAGACCTTGTCATCTTTTGATTGACCACAGTCTCTAATTGCTATTAATTAAAAGCACAAGAAATAACCTCATCAATCAAATTAAAAAAATGATGCCGCTTAAACTTGTTTACTGCCAATCACTATAAATAGCAATTGGCAGTAAAATAATAACAAACTGCACATTTGTGATAACATAATATGACAAGATTAAAAAATAAAAACAATTCAATCAAAATTCTCATAAAATAGAAATTTAATATAACTTCAAATATAATTTGTTTTAAATTTGGAATCACCCACAGCAAGGGTTTTAACCTTGAAGTTAAATCTTATGGTCTTTTATGTTAAAGAGGTAGTTGCACTTCTTTAGGGTAAAAATATAGAGGGACAGTAAATTTGAAGTAAAATTGTCAAATTCACATGTCTCGGCTTGAGTCCATACTATGTGTGTACCCTTAAGGCTACTGCACAACAAACGCTATATACTATACAGTCATATAATTTTTGTGTAATATCACCCCACCAATTCGAACCAAAAGCTATAATACATAGTTTAGTTGCTATCAAAATGTTATAAAAGTTCACTCATTCCATACGATTTCTCGTGATAAATATTTTTCATATTTATTTTCTGTAGGTCTATTAATGAAATAAATAAAAACATTATAAAATTTTGTATTTTAATGAAAATACTCTATGAAACAAAATTACTGATAACTTACCACATTTATTAAAATTTTTCTCGATCCCAACTCGCCTTCTTTAAATCTATGTTTTTGTAATCAGAGCTACTTGTTAACCACATACAAAGATGACATTTTACTTCTTCTATTAAACCTTCCATTTTCCTTCTTGATGACAACTGATACAATACAAATAAACCTCGTCTTGGAAACAAAACTAAAAATAGTTTTGGATGGCGGTAAATAGAACCCTTGTATGCAAGAGCCACCTTTACTATACGCGATAAATAT
Source organism: Philaenus spumarius (assembly GCA_018207615.1). Classification (NCBI taxonomy): domain Eukaryota; kingdom Metazoa; phylum Arthropoda; class Insecta; order Hemiptera; family Aphrophoridae; genus Philaenus; species Philaenus spumarius. The sequence continues at coordinate 56,170 of JAGFPH010008362.1, forward strand.
ATCCAAGCTCGCTTGGCGCGCTGTAGGGCCTATCATTAAACTTTATAGCTTATAGTGTGCTACCTTTATAATCGGTATGTTAAGATTGTTGAATGCTGTAAAGCCTTTGGCTATACAAGCTATACAAGCTGGAGCCTATATGGTTTCACTCGCAGATGTGTTTAAATATATAA
>JAGFPH010008363.1:0-11630 GCA_018207615.1 Philaenus spumarius
TTAGACTGTAGTAGGGTAATTGTAACGTCTAAACACTCCTGGTAATTGATAAGCTGTGATTTTTTAAGAAAATACTTAGGAAAAAACTCAATAATTGAAATTAACAAATGTTTTTGTTAATTAAAAAAGTAATTAATATAGTTAAACAACAACCACTTTAATTAAGAATATAACATACGAATAGCCTACTATGATTTCGGGTAAACAAGACTAAACCATTAAACCGCACTGGAAGGAAGGTGGGGGTGCGTGGGAAGGAAGTCCATCCTTGAGGACAGGGTAGTTCTGAACCAGGAAAAGGCTACCGATGTACAATGTACAGCGGATGGGAAGCGATCCTGGTAAACACATAATTGCGGACTTTAAATGATTGCGCTTTAATGTGGGTAAGAGCAACGATTTGGTTCCAAATCTTTCCCGTACGATTACTTGGACAGTTAGACAGTTTTCTGAGTTCATTCGTAAAATATTATCAACCTTGGGTAGATTTATTTTTTTCAGGTTCACGGGATTTTCTTACAATATACAGGGTGATTTTTTTAAATGGGCCACGATTGGCATCTCAGAAACTATAAAAGTTACAACAATCTTTAAATAGGGGACCTTCCCTACTTTTTCCCTTTCATTAAAACTACAATATTAAAATTTTCAAAAACTCCGCCATTTTTCCAATATGGCGGCCAACTTCATTTTTTCAAATGGAAATCCCCGTTTTTTATGTTGAATTTCGATTAAGGATACAAATTTAAGACATTTTTATTCTTTTGTATTTTTTTCCTAAACCCAACCGTTCATGAGCTACAGCCTCTCAAGAATTTTCTATTTTATGTGATTTTTTTAATTGGGCTACCATTAGGATCTCAGAAAGTATTAATTTTACAGCAAACTTTAAATGGGGAAACTTTCCTTGTTTTATGAGAAATTAAAAAATATGTAGTTAAAATATTTCTAAATGGGCGCCATTTTCCAATATGGCGGTCAACTTTGAAATTTATAATGGAAACCCCTATATTATGACGGATTTGAGTTTTACATAAAATTTTAAGACTTTTTAATCTTGGTGTTTTTTTAAATTAATTTAACCGTTTAACCGCTAGGGGCGCTGAAAGTTTCAGAAACTCTTATTTCAACGTTATTTTTCAACGTTTCTTATTAGAGGCACGTTTTACCATTTATATGCAAACAATAAAAATTAACTCAAAGGGCAATATTATGTACAATGGAATGTTAAAAAGCTGTTGCAAATTGACAAATACTTTATTGTATACAAAAAACGTACTTAAATTCTTACACAATAGACAGTGGTTGCGTTAGCGATTTTTTAACAGTAATTTAATAAAAAACTAGCTAATTTGATATGCCAATCTAACATATATTGAACATCTAACATCTAGCACATTGAACATTTACCACCCAACCCTAACATTTAGGAATTAAAATGAATGGAATAAATATGAGTAATTTGCCGATGATATTGTTCTTTTTGCAAAATCAACCAAAAAACTAAAGAATATGTTAGAGGGCTGAGAAGGTAGCCGAGCCGAATTCGTGATCATGATAAATGAAGGAAAAATGGTACTCGTAAGTAACGGGAAACAAGAAGATCCAGTCCTAAATAAAATAAAGTTAAAGTGGGTAGCAGAACAACATCTGGGTCAAACAATTTCTTTTCATAATAGTTGCAGAAAGGAAATTAATAGGATTACTTTGGATTGGAAGAAGTTCTGGTCTATGCAATTTATTTTTTAAATGAACATTGGACAAGGCAAGTGTTAAAACTCTAGCATTTAATAAATGTTTAATTCCTTGTATGACGTAAGGAGTACAAACGTGGACTCAACAAAATATCCCAAACCGTTTCGAGATATCCACGATTGAAAATTTAAACATTGCTTAACAAATGTTACAAGGTTCCGGCAGATCTTTTATACTTGCGAACCATTTACCAGATTTTAAATATTAACACAATTTTTGGATTCACAATAGCATTTCTTTTTCTACTGTCGAATATCTCGTTTCATGTGGTTTTAATTTTCTAGATAGGTAAGCTATTGGAAACTCTTGGTTATTATTTGGGTCTATTTGTGTTAATACAGCTCCTATTCCTATGTTTGACGCATCTGTGTAAACTCGCGTGTTTCTGTCTTCTTTGAAATGTGATAGCAATGGCGGATTGGTTAATATTGTTTTTATTTCTTCAAAAGCTTTGTTACAATTTTCTGTCCAAATTATTTTAGAGTTTATTTCTTGTTGGTTTTTGAGAAGTTCTGTTAAAGGGTGTGTAATGTTTGCATAGTCTTTTATAAATTTTCTGAAGAAACCTGAAACTCCTAGAAAAGCTCGTATATTGTGTAATGTTTTTGGTTGTGTAAAGTTTAATATTTGTTGTATGTTTGATTGTAAAGCCTCAATCCCTTCAGTTGAGACCTTGTGACCTAATATTTCAATTTCTTTATAGAAAAATTTACATTTTTTTGTGTTTAATTTTAAATTTGCTATGTCTAATTCATTTAAAACGGCTTCTAGGTTAATTAGTTTATCTTCAAATGTTAGTGCAAAAACTATAGTGTCATCCAAGTAAGAAAGGCTTTTTGAAAATAGGCGTTTTGCCAAAATTTTGTTTAGATTTTTCTGGTATATTCCAGTTGAAACCTTCAGTCCCTGAGGGAGTCTGGTAAATCGTAGCATTTTGTCTTGTGTTCTAATCGTTAACAGTGGTTTACTTTCTTCATGAACTTGTAATTGGAAGAAGGCATTTTTCAAATCTAGTTTTGTAAAGTATTGTGAGTTAGTTAAGCAACTGAACATTAGTTGCAAACTTGGTATGGGGAAATTTTCGTTTTTTATTTGATCATTAACTTTCCTAAAATCTGCTACTAGCCTGTGAGTATTATGCTGATTTTTAACTATAAATGCTGGTGATGCATATTCTGTAAAACTTGGGCATTCTTCTAAAATTCCTGCCTTAACTAAGTTGTCTAATTCTTGGTTTAATATGTCTCTTTCCTGGTTGCTTTGTCTGTAGGATGGTTCGATTACCCCTGAATTTCCTGGGATAGTCTGTATTTTTACTGGTTTTATGTTGGCTGGTATTAGGTCACTGACCTCTGTTGTGAATATATGTTTATATCTTTTTATTATTTCTGTAACTTGTCTGTGTTGTGTCTCGGTTAAATTTTCGCTAATTTGAAATTGCACTCCATTTTTATCATAAATTTGTTCTTTATTTGAGTTTTCCTGTAGTGTAGGCGGCGTGGGTGTGATTTTTTTGTTTAATTTTTCATAAATTTGTGGTTCCTCTTTATTTTTATTTATATGGCCTATAAGTGTTCCAGGAAGCAGTGTTTGCGGTCTTTTTGACGCATTGTATATATGCACATAGTATTGATTGTCTTGATTTGATATGTAGGCATGAATTTGTTTTTGCTCCCTTAAGTGTCTGTCCGTTTCAAAGTCCATGTGCTCATTATAATTTTCTATCGTTTGTACACATAAACTCTGTCCCGATGCTATTTTAATGTATTCATTAGTTGTTATTTCTGGGTCGCTTATTATGTTGTGATTTATTATTAAACGTATATTTTTTTAAATTTTTTAACCAGGATTCGTTCATATTAATTATACATTCTTGGTTATTTGCTTTGAGGGTTATTTTTTTGGTACAGTAGTCTATTTTAGCTTGATTTGCTAGTAGAAAGTTATTGCCTAAGATCATTTTTGCATTTATCCCAGATGCAACATAAAATTTATTTGTGAAATTTATATTATTTATTTTAAATGGTAATGTTATCTCTCCATGGATATTTAGATTATTGTTTGTGGCAGATTTTATTATTGTATTAGTTTGACGTGTTAATGGTTTTTGGGTTACTAGGTCATAATTACAGATGGATACATTTGCACCTGAGTCTATGATTGTTTCAATGTTTTGTCCATCTAATGTGTCAAATGTTATATTTATTGTGCAAACTCTTGAATTTTCAGATTTTTTTAAAAATAGGGTATTATATACATCCCATGTTACATCATCATTATCCTAGCTTTAGGTACACCATTTTGGTGTAAATATTGTTTATGAAATTTACTGTACAAATCTAGAGCACTTTGTTTTTGCACCGATTGCTGTAATTCTAGTGCATTGACGCCATTATTTTCCTCATGCTGTTGACCTGCGGTGAAGTCCGTTGTGTTTATCTCTTAAGGTGGGTATTGTGTTTCAACATTGACTGAAGTTAGTTGAATTGTGCTTCCGTCATGTGAATTGCCGACTGTCTGTTGGTACTTCTGATTTCTTAATGAAATGGAATACTGTTTGTCATTGGCCTTTTTTTTTTTTTTGTCTTGTGTGAGAGATCGTAATTTGGCTTTTTGTGTATGTCGCATATTTGGTTTATGAGTTGTGACAATATTTTGACTTGAGTATTTTATTTATTCTTCGGCAAAGGGCTTGAATTTCTAAATAAAAGCTTATTGCTGATTCGTTGTCACTCTGTACTTTATTTTCTAATATTATTTGTAGATTTTGGCATTGTGCTGTAGGGGCAAATAGGTACATCAATTCTTTTTTTTGCGTTTTCCCAGGTAATGTCCGTCTCTTGGTTCCTTTTAATGAAACTTTCATACCAATTTAAAGCCGATTGGGCCAGGTATGTTGGTAATATATTTATTTTCGTTATGTCTGTCCATCCGTTAGCTCTAGAAGCTACTTCATATCTTGATATAAAGGTATGTATGTCTTCTGTTGGAAAACCATGATATTGGGAGGGTTGGATTAAAGGTATTTTTTCTTTTCGTTCCATTTTAGGGGCTATTTCTGGCTTATTTGTGCTGTTTTGTGTTTTGATTTCTTCGTAAATGGGTTCTTGTGTCTCTTTTACGTTAACATACAATTTTTCAAAGTTTACCGGATCGTATGTGTGTGTGGTCGCTTCTGAAGCTAATTCTTTACTTTCTTCTGAGTTAAATGTGGGATTTATTATTGGTTTAAATTTGTGTGGGTTTCTTAACGCTTCTAATTCTTTCAATTGTCGATATTTGCTTCTTTGTTGTGGAGTTAAAGTGTTAAAGTCATCTAAATAATCATATGCTTTTTTGTAATCCGTCTCTGTCTTAATTTGTGTGTGAATTCTTTTAATTACCGCTAAAGTTCTCCTAATTTCGTCTAGGGTGGTGTTTTCTTTAGTCTGTACTTTAAATTCCTTCAAAATTGTTATTGCCTCCTCTTTTTTTAATTTATAAATGTCAGTGTTAGTTAAGTCCATTTATTATTGTTTGAAATCATATCTTAATAGTTATTCAAACGAAATCATATACAGATATAATATTTATATTTATTTATCAATGCTTATTCTATTTATTTTATATCTCTGTAATTATATCTTCCACATTTAATTTCTTGTCAATTTGGCGCCTCCACCATGTAAGGTTTTTTGTAAGGTTATGGGCAACTTTATCATGTAAGGTTATGTAAGTTATTCTGTTTTCAAGGTGTTTTGAATTGTAATATATTAAAGCTTTGGGGGCTCCACCAGATCCTTCTTACGGATCAAATTTTAGCTTGGCATGTGGGCTAACGACAAATGAATCTAGGTTGAAATAATTACAGAGCTTGTCACACTATTGTTTGTTATATTCTTAAAATGTTCAAATAATTTTTACAGTTAATAATTCAATAAAATGCAAATTATAAAACAATTAAAAGTTGAAATTTGAGTTGGCCATTCTCAAATAAAACATACATTAACAGAACAAATTTATAATGTTAATTCCTTAATAGTTAGTAGAAAATGTAACAACTATTCTAAATTCCAACACTATTAGTCCTATCTAGAATCTACTCCTTTTCAACAGTGATATCTAAATGAATACTTTAAAACATTTGTAATCCAACTCATTATTGATGTGATTGAAATTTATAAAACATAGTGAATTTTTAATTGAATAGTAACGCCTTAAATTGGATTGAAATATAAATTACCTTCTGGTTTCTCAGCTAGATTATTTACAAACCTACCTAATGATATCCGAACCAATTCTAATTGCTTTTGAGGTGCTTTAATCAAACCCTCTATCAGCTAATTCTTATTGAAAAGGTCCCTGCTTCTAATACATTTCTTCACCCACAAAATGACACTTATAATTATTACAATATAAACTAGAATATGATTTCGTTTGATAATTCTACTAACCCTCGAGATCTGTTTTACATTAATGATTGGTTTAAAGCTACTTACATAATTTGGCTCTCTCACTTTCCACACACTAGGCACTTATGGACTTATTTATTTTCACTAAACACTGCACTTGATTTAATTGATTCGAACGCACTCTTTTGGTAATTTTACGTTGGTGACTTCATGGTTTTAATTCTAATAAATTAATAACTTCTGTTTGACAATTTCGCACACAAATAATGGTTCTGTTCGATGATGAAATGATGATGATAAGATTCAACTAATGCTTTTTTTGAAATGTGTACTCCCGGTGTTTCTCACTTGAAGGTTTCTTTTAGACAGACCACGTTTTTTCCTCCAAATCTCCCACCTCTTTATTTTACGATTTTCGAATTCTTCTCTGATAGGATAATTTCAAATATGGATTGTTCTGATTGGCTTTAGAGCTTAACATATTTTGCAGTATTTTTTTGTTCACAAGGAATAACGCATAGCTGTGTATTTGTGTCCTAAGTAATTCAAGCTGGTATATCCGTTACAACCTCCTGTTGAAATAATATCTATCGCAGCTATCTGGCTTGTTCGAATCGTTCTTTACTGAGATTTATTTATGTAATTATTTTATTTAATTTTTTAAAATTATTATTAATAATTTTGTTAGTAAGTTCTTATTGGTTGCTGGTATTAACCAACAACCCTGACAAAACCTTGACTAAAGATAGAAAACTGGTAACCGCGAACATCCTGACACGTGAAAGCAATCATTGACGACATTAGGGGTTCCCTACAGATTACAAAAACTAAAGACAACCCATCGAAAGTCTCACTCATTCAGTCGCAGTTTCAGAGTATTCTCCAGGCTAGAGTCCAGTGCGCTTCTCTCCAAGATGTCGCTAGTTTTCAACAAGTTACTGTTAGTAACTCTATTTTCACTCCGTAAGTAAATCTGAAAGAAATTGTTAATCATGATATTTAAAGTAAAATTCAATTCCATAATTTTTTCAAAGAACTGAACGCGTTTATTTATTTAATAAAAAGGTTGAGAAATGAACTTGATATTTAACTTCAATTATATTAAAAGTCTGTCTTTTATTTTTATGGAAGATTAAAGGCATAAGTGTAACAATTGTATTGTAAGGGCATAATTTTTCAACCGGTGTTTTTTTATAAAGTTATTCAAGTCAGGTAGTACATCGATAATTAAATTGAAATCATGGATTGAAATTGAAATTGAATGGATGAATTGGAATCAGCCTTATTATCGGCTATGGATTCAGCTCCCGGATCCGATAATATCGCATATTCTATGATTAAACACATTCCAAAGTCGGGTAGGGCAGCTCTTCTCCAAATATACAATCGTATATGGGATGAGCATATATTTCCTGATTCTTGGTTGGAGGCCATAGTAATTCCTCTATTAAAACCAGGAAAAGACAAAACTGATCCAAGTAGTTATCGTCCTATCTCTCTCACAAGTGTTCTATATAAACTGGTGGAGAAGATGGTCAATCGGCGACTTGTATGGTACCTTGAAAGTAACCAATTGATCTGTAAAGAACAGTGTGGTTTCCGACAGGGAATATCATCTATCGATCAGCTGGTTTTGTTAGAGTTGGCCATTCAAAATGCCTTTTTACTTCGTCAGACACTTGTTGCGGTTTTTTTCGATCTTGAAAAGGCATATGATACGACTTGGAGAAGAGGAATTCTAAATACATTACAATCTTGGGGTATTCATGGGAGAATCCTAGCAATTATTAAAAATTTCCTATCTAATCGATATTTTAGGGTGCGTCTTGGATTCACCTTATCAGATCGATTTTATTTAGAGAATGGTGTCCCTCAAGGCAGCGTACTTAGCGTCACATTATTTGCAGTTGCTATTAATATCATCACAGCTAATGTCCGATTACCTGTCCACTGTTCTCTTTTTGTTGATGATTTTGCCATTTACGTGGCAACCAGAAACACAGCAACCGCAGAAAGAACACTGCAATTAACGATCAACAAATTACAAACATGGTCCAATCAGACAGGATTTAAGTTTTCCGCTGCTAAAACTAGATGCATTGCTTTTAACTTCACTCCGATAACACAGTCACATTTCTAGGTCTTATATTCGACCATAGACTCTCTTGGAACCCACATGTGACAAATTTAAAATCACGATGCATCAAGATCTTAGATATGTTACGGGTTTTAAGCGGTTCTCATTGGGGAGCCGATAGAACCTGCGTGCTGCGTTTTTACCGAGCTCTTATTCGATCACGAATTGACTATGGGTCCATAGTCTATTCGTCAGCTAGGTTATCGGTTCTTAAAAAGATTGATTCTGTTCATAACACTGCTCTCCGTCTAGCATCCGGAGCTTTTCGTTCTAGTCCCATTAGTAGTCTGCTTGTTGAAACAGGCGAGCCATCGCTCACGCGACGCAGACAACAGCTACAACTGTCATGTATGTGTAATTTGCGCTCTAAACCTTTGCACCCTTCATATCATATTGTATTTAACAATCCATTTGCACAATACGAATTCCGTAAACTATTCACTGCTCCCTTTGGGATCAGAACCATCCGTATCCTCAATAATCTGGGGGTAGCACTACCTCCTATATACGAAAATACACCATGTTTGTCGCTCCATGGTCGATTAGAAAACCTCATGTCGATCTCTCATTGTCTAGGTATCTAAAACAAACTACACTTGGTGTTGTTTACCGTCAGGAATTTATATCCATATGTAAACGTTACCCATCAAGTCATATTAATTTCACTGATGGTCCCAAACTGGACAATAGAGTCGGATGCGCATTTGTTCTGTCAGGAAATAGCTTCACTTATGGGTTACCATCTTCCTCTTCTGTATATACAGCAGAACTTTTTGCAATACTCAAGGCACTCAATATTGTTCTACCAACACCGGAGCACCTTCTTATATGTTCAGACTCAAGAAGTGCACTTGAGTCCATTCAAAATATGTACTCTCCTAACTCTTTGGTCAAAGATATTCTGTGCTCCACGCACAGACTTTGTCTAAAGGGCGTGGGGGTGTTTCTGCTGGGTTCCGGGTCACGCCGGTATACAAGGAAATACTATAGCAGACCTAGCTGCTAAGGAAGCCACTTCGTGAATACAGCCTAGCGTGAATAAAGTTATGTCGTCCGACTATATGTCCTTTTTAAAACAAGCCAATTAAAGATACCGTTCGGCCATGGATATCCTCAAACCGCCAAAGCCGTCGAGAGGAAGTGGTGGTTTCTCGTCTACGCATTGGCCACTCTGGGTTAACTCACGGGTTTCTAATTCGTCGGGGGGATCCGCCGCTTTGTCCTTACTGCTTAAATCTCCTTTCAATCAAACATCTACTTTTAGATTGTGAAAAACCGAAACATGTTCGGAAGAGGTTTTACCTACCAAATTACATTCAGAGGATGCTGGGTGATGACTCCCAAACCATTAATATGGTGTTAGCATTCCTCCATCGGTTGAATGTAATTGGAAACATTTGAAACAACATACATTTACATAACTTAAATATCATGTTTAGATTTATTACTTGTTATTTTAATTAGAGTTTTATTCATTGTTATGTAATAGGGCCCTTTACAGCCCTGTGACAAGTTGTTATTGTTTAATTATTGTTGTTATCGTTTTTATTTTATCGTGTATTGTCTGTAGTGTGTGTAAATTAAAAGTTTAATTTTATAGCTGTATGTGATCGTATGAGCATTATGCGAATGCTCTTCGTCATCCAGGCGATGATAACCACCTAGGTTTTTCACCTATAAAAAAAGAAACATACTGTGACCTAGTGACATGGAATATAGGTCAATAGGCCAGTAAATAAACAAATTTGAGGTTAGATTTTCTAATATTGTATAATTCTTTAAGTTAAATGTTGTGATCTATGGTAACGTAAATAGCCTCTAGAATCAAATAGCCTAGGCCTACCTACAGTCCATCGTTTTTAATAAATAATTGGAATTTTTTAAATTAATGTTATAAGTCAAAATCTAGCATCCCATTTTTTTATACAGTTTAAATTGATTAATATTTTTTATTGCAATGCCTCACGTTGCAATATGGTGTCCGAACGAGTGACTGAGCTACGAAATGGGGTGGGGTCATGGTATTTTTAGTGGTTTTTTGGGGTATCGCAGCGAACAATTATTTCTGAGTATTGTCAAATATACATTGGTAGATGATGGCACAGTCGTTATAGAATTTTGATGACACTGGTCTAGACCTGGAGAAAACTTTGAATATGAGTGAAAGTAATGAGGAGGTGGTAAATGTAAGTAGGTCTAAGTTAGACGATGGCCTAGATGAGAAATTTAATATGATGATGTGTTTCTTAAATGAGAAATTTAAGGAAAATAATGACAACATGATTACTAAATTTAAGCAAAATGATCAGAAATTTAACAATATTAATACTAGAATTGATGAGAAATTTAAGGAAAATAATGACAATACGAATAATAAATTTAATGAAAATGATCAGAAACTTCACAATTTAAATTAAAATAATGAGGTACTTAATGTTATATTTGACAGCCATAAGCAGGATATAGATGTTAAATTTAATGATTTCACCATCACATTTGACAGTTTCAGTTTGTTACAAATATCAAACATACCGTTTCCGATGATGCAGTAGCATACTTTTCCCCACTGATAGACTCCATTATAACAAAAAATGGTTTCAGTACAACGCACAGTTCTCGAGCAACCTTCCAATCACCCGGTGTAATAACAGGTAGGTCTTTGTCCAGTATAGCAATTGTGCTTTTTACACATTCTTATAACTCACAAAACCTTTGTAGCATGAAAAAGGTAGAATTCCACCTAGTCCCCACATTCTGTAAAAGTTTTTTTGTTTCCAAACCAGAATTTCTCTGGTAAGTCATAAATTTATCATTGTAACTACTTCTTTTAAAACGAGGCACTATATCTCTCATTCTGCCCAATAAATCAGAGACAATTCCCAAGCTTCCTCGTACAATAAGATTTTATCTTATGAGCAAAACACCCGAAGAAATTCTACTTAAGTTCTGCAGATATAGCTTTTTTGATATTGGCTGCATTATCAGACACCAATCATACAACTTTTTTAAGAAGTCCCTATTCTTAAACAATTCGTTTCACTATAAATTAACTTTTTTGTATACTTACAGCTCTCAGTCCTTTATTTTTCTTTTTTATTTGCTGGTTACGTACATTTCGCCTTTTTTATTCAGGCATTATCAAAGCTATATTTCATTAGTTGTAACAACAAATATAATTAAAAAAACATTAATGGAACAAATACGGTCTAGGATTAGTAAACAAAACCCTTTAAGGGAACCCCCTTGTATTTTTTTCGTATAATTGTATTTTGTATATTTTTCCGGTTTAGCGGTTAAGGAAAGCTTTAAAATTATGCCTCATTCATGTAATTTGATTGATGATGTAT
>JAGFPH010008363.1:20594-31171 GCA_018207615.1 Philaenus spumarius
AGCCTTGAAACTCTTTCATCTTTAACCAACCGTCATGAAATTTATATATTATTGCAGTGACATTTACCTTTGTTGAAACTTGCTTTGAATTAGAACTGCCAAGACTTAGAATTGCTGAATGAGGAAGTCATTGTATTTCCTGGACACTGAGTGTCAGGCTCATTAGATAATTTAGATTGTTTAGATGGACTAGGGCTGGGAACGGATTGATCTACACATGGGCTCTTGACGGTTAACGAAAAAGGCTTAGGCCTACTTAGCCAGCAATCCATGAACGATTTAGTAGGCCTAGAACTAATTTTACTTGCAGTTTTTTTGTCCTCCATTGAATGGAAACTTTTTCCAATAAATAATTAGGACCACCACTAAAATTTCCAGTTACAATCCCACTGTAGCACTAGTCTACACAGCTAAGAGTACGAAGCTTCAATGCTATCCAATCAACAGTTAAGCCTAGGTCGGATTTTTATAGACTAGGCTTAAAGGAAAATAACTATAATAAAACAGTCAATAATCAAAATGTATTTTACTTAACAAATACCCTATTTTTTTATTTAAAATTTGTCTTTTCACAGTCTAAATGCACATTAATTTATTCTAAAGAAATGACTCACTAGTCACTATCACTAGGTCAAAGTCAACTCACTGAACTGTATCTCAATCACAAATACAGGTGGAACGCATACTGGCCCGTTTATTTAATTCATCCCGCCCCGTAATATACATTCACTAATTGCCGGGTTAGGTTAGAGGCCTTGTTATCTACCGACAGCCTGATTTTAATGTGAGGTTATGCACTTGAAACAACCACAAACACGGGTAGCCAGCTTTGACTTACACCTAAATTGCTGAACAATAATTATTTAACACTTTAGCACTAGACACAAATACATAATTAGCTAACTAGGGCATTGTCAGCCCAAATAGGTTATTACTCCCCAAAATAGGTTTATCTGATGCCCGGACTATTACATGTCTAATCGCCCCCCGCGATACGGTAGCCACGCACTAATTTACTTAGCCGGCCATCACACAATTACACAACAAATTATTAATTAATACTTAAAAGATTGCTCTCTCCAGGGTGGTCTGTAACGGCTGAAGGTCCGTGAAGAGATGATGTTACACGGCAATAGACGCTAACGGATTCTCTCTGCAATGCCCACTTGATCGTTGGTCATAGATAAGATAGACATAGATAACTTGTGACAGGCTCTGGTTCTCTCATAAAACCCTAATTCGGAACCTGAGCGCGTCACACAGGTCTAAAAAGTTTAAGTAAGTATACAATACACACTCCTCTTTCACTCTCAACAAACTAGCAATAGCATAACCCTACTTGTAACTGTGCCGATGTATAAGCAAAAACTGTTGTGTAACTGTAACCTCACATTGATTTAGCCTACTTAATTACTTTGCTTTATGCTTTTCCCGCTCACTGACTCGAGGCTGGACAAAGCTAGACAAACAACTTACTCCATAGAGTTAACATAGGCATGTAGTAAACAAACTACTCCTACACCTTCTAAATTTAGTTGCTACACTACTAAATTAATTAAAACATTAATATGCGATATTATCGGATCCGGGAGCTGAATATAAAGCCGATAATAAGGCTGATTCCAATTCATCCATTCAATTTCAATTTCAATCCATGATTTCAATTTAATTATCGATGTACTACCTGACTTGAACAACTTTATAAAAAAAACATCGGTTGATAAATCATGCCCTTACAATACAATTGTTACACTTATGCCTTTAATCTTCCATAAAAATAAAAGACAGACTTTTAATATAATTGAAGTTAAATATCAAGTTCACTTCTCAACCTTTTTATTAAATAAATAAACGCGTTCAGTTCTTTGAAAAAACTATGGAATTGAATTTTACTTTAAATATCATGATTAAAAATTTTGTTCAGATTTACTTACGGAGTGAAAATAGAGTTACTAACAGTAACTTGTTGAAAACTAGCGACATCTTGGAGAGAAGCGTACTGGAATCTAGCCTGGAGAATACTCTGAAACTGCGACTGACTGAGTGAGACTTTCGATGGGTTGTCTTTAGTTTTTGTAATCTGTAGGGAACCCCTAATGTCGTCAATGATTGCGTTCACTTGTCAGGATGTTCGCGGTTACCAGCTTTCTATCTTCAGTCAAGGTTTCATTTTTTTATTAAAGCGATATGTCAGATTTAACATATACTATCAGTTTAGAAAACTAACTAAAATCTTTCGACATGGTCCCTGAATATAAATGGGCTGCTTAGCTTAGAATTCATAGGTCAACTAGTATTTTGGTTGTAGGCTAGGCCTTAGATCCGGGTTACTACAATATAAAAACAATTTTAAAGTTAATGTGGTGAGTCCAATATATAGCAGACTTTTTTATATACCTTTGTTTATTAGTGGCTCTGCCTCTGTTCGCTTTGCGCACCAACCCCTCATATCAAGCCAATGCAAACAGATAATTGTATACTCTGATGTTTTCATGGAAATTACGGTAGATTAGGACACTTGTATCGAATAAGGTTGGTGTTAGTATCGACTTATACATAATGTTAGACAGAGATCCAGCTCCAATAGTAGAGAGTTTTGTTTATTTGATCTAATTTAGTGAAACAAGTAAAAAACAAAGTGAAATAAGTTTATAAAATAAGAATTTTCAAGTATACAGTTTAATTCTATGATTTAATCTCTAAAATTTGTTATAATAATATTTTATTTTTGGGTAAATTATAACTATATATTCCTAAATTACTATTCAAACTATGCCTAATTTTGTTAGCAGTCTTGTAGTAGAAACACAAAACTTCTATTTAGAACTAAATTACAAAACTTTTGTATTAAAAAAAAATACTACCTTACTTTTTATGTAGGCTTAGAGGTGGATTTATTTTTCTGTTGCTGGAAATTTTGAGCTTCCTAAGCTAGTAACTTTTAAAATTTTACCTCAATCAAATTTTTAGTTCAATATGTGAATTCTTTACACCTTTTTCTACAAACAAAGCTGTTGAATACTTTTGGATTGGGAAATCATTACTATATTTGACGAATTTTTTTGAATTACTTGCAAAACGGGGGGGTGGGGGGGCTGGCATGTACGGAAAGTTTGGTTGGAACTTTTAGTCACCCCCCCAAAACGATTTTATTAACACTTTGTTATAGATTTTAATAATTTCATGATTAAAGAATTTTGTTTTATATATTACTTTAACATAAATGTACTTCAACTTTGTTATGATTGTACGTTTAGTTCAGCCTAATATGTTATCGTTCGAAATATAGAATGCTAGAAAGTATTTTAACATATCAATCACTTACTCTATGGTCTGGGTAGCTATGAAACTGTTTCAATCCACACAAACAGGAAATAAGTATCACTTTCAGAATAAACGTTCAATGTTTTATTTATGCCACAAATAATGTTTTCATCTTAATAACGAAATAAGTTTCAACATTTTATTAATAAACTAAAACAATTTAACTAACTGTGTAAGCCTAAAATATAACATAAAAAATACATTCATAGGCATAAAAAAATTAGATTCATAAACATACAAAATAAAATTATATCAATAAACATAAAAACTAACCTTAAAAAACTAAGATTCAGTTATATATACTAGCTTATAAATAAAACTATTGATTTGGTTGAATTGAAAATTAAATATGAAAATCAATAATGATATGTATTGATAATGGAGAATTAAGAGTTAAATAATTGACGTGTTCTTGCATCACAATAAGTTAAGTTATTTAATTGCGATGATTTCCAAATTAAATAACAAAATCCAACCTTCTGTTACCAGACGTTGCAAACCTATCAATAACTTTGTTAACATCTACCTCTACATCTCTGTGTGTATGAAGTAAACATAGTCCACTTAGTCTTTCTTTACCCATCCTCGACCTTAACCACGTCTTCAGCCGACGCAGCGTGGAGAATGATCTTTCAGCAGACGCTACACTTACTGGCAAAGTACACAATATCTTTAATAAAGAATTTATTGCTGGGAAAATATATCTGCGTCGCAAGCTTCTAATGCATCGAGTGCTGTATTCGGCAGTTTTACACCAGACGGTTTTTCTCTAATCCATTTAGCTTTCCATAAGTCGAATTCAGCTTGGACTTGGACTTGACTGCTTTCTAGACCGAGTATCGATGAAAATTTGTTCGTCAGTGCACATAGTTTCTCTTGTATCGGCTTAGACTGGTGAGGTGGCCCAGGTTCTCTCACGATGCTTGTTGGCATTAGCAGTTGAAGTTCGAAACATTCTACTGTGTCCTTAGGAAAACGAGACTTAAGGTCAAGAACAATGTTGTCTAGGAGAGGAATGTATATGGATTTTTTAAAGAAATCCTCCGGATCAGATGTTGCATAGTTTGGTAGATTTCTTTAGACCCCAGCTAATCGTGGCATTTTTACATCGACTTCTAAATCCGAACATAAATTTCTCACTTCAATAAAAATCTTTGCAAATACAACATCACATTCTTTTCGCTTTGATTCTAAAACTGAAATGGTGTCAAGAATCACATCAGAAGCTTTCTTCAAATCTAATGAAGGAGATTGAAGCATCTTACTCAAAGGGAGAGTCTGTTTCAGTACATCTATTAAAAACAGTAGTGTTGTAATGAAATGCACATCACAGAGAGCCTTTTTCATGGTGTTAGCTTTCGATGAAGTATTAATTTCTGACCATTCGGAAATGGATTCAAAAGCCTTAACTATATAAAACAGAGCTTCTTGAAACTTGATCACACTGTCGTGCCTCTCTACCCATCGAGTTTCACACAGACTTGATAATTTGGTGCCCTTAAATTCTTCTGAGTCTTCATTCCTTTCTTTCAATGCACGTTCGAGAACCGTGTTTCTCTTTGCAGATGATGAAAAAAACTCAACGACAGACTTTATGGTGCCGACTAGGTTCCTTACACTTTGAACATTATTGGATTTAGATAATGAGTTGTTCAATCCATGATTTAAGCAGGGACATCTAACAGCATGAACAGCTTCTTTCAAGATTTCGGAGACAGCACCCTTCACATCTGAAGACATCACACTGCAGCTGTCAGTTCCAATTCCAACACATTCTTTGGTATCTAAATGCACTTCTTTGATTAGTTTAACAACTATCTTTCCCAACATTTTACCACTAATTTTGGGCTCCGCACTTTTGTCCTCCATAAAATCAATCAAACTTTCATGGACATCAATAAAACAAACAAAATCTTCCCTAAGTAGCCCGTTGCAATTGTATCTTATAGTTAAGGATAATTGTGATGTATGCGATAAATCAGTCGTTTCATCGAAGATGATACTATAGCATCCAGCCTCTTTTACTCTGTTTATGAGCTCAGTTTTGATTTCTTCACCACAACATTCAATTAGCTGATTTTGTGTGTTTTTTCCTATATAGGTCGCTCTCGAACTTGTGTTTTCCAGGTGTTTTTTTAAGACGTCATCTCCTGACGCTACTCTAAATCTGAGGAGCTCCCTAAAGATTCCCTCATTGTTCAGTGTGGGTTCCGGTTCAGCTGACCGTCGCTGCGGTGGCCACGCAATGGTATGTTTTGCCGACCCAAAAACATAATTGTTTCAATAATTGGCCGCAGTATGTCTCGATTTTCTATGACCTGTTGAAGCAGTTGAGTATTTACTTGATTTATAACTGCTTCTTCAGGCGACAGGTAAGCTTTAATAAAGTTTTTACCAACTTCAACGCTGTTTTGGTGGTAAATATTTTTTTCATGATTTTCTATGAAACCCTCTTTTCCTAACAGCTTAGCAAATGAGGTATCAGGCTTTGTAACAAATGATTGCAAATTGATACCTTTATTGTGGCCACTGTACTCTTGGGAGAATAGGGCGAAATACTTGCAATAAAGCCCTTTATGTACATCAGATAGAACAAGCCAGTGTTTACTTTCCAAATGATTCCTTCCCAAGTATAGCTTCACCTCTTTTCCACCCTTTTTGTGAATTGAAAATGGAAATGAGTAATCTTTTGGAGGTTGCCAATGGTTTTATAGTAGGCCGAACTTAGTGAATTTATCAACTGGTTTACCAACTAAATTTCCTATGAATCCTATGTCAATAGTCGATAAGGGGTTACCTCAATCGGGGATAGAAGAAACGCCTGAAGAAGAACTAGATGGTCCCCGAAGCATGCCAGTGACTTCGGGAGCTTCAGAATTATTTGAGAAGTCATCGTTTGTAGGTGTCTTAGGTGTTTTTGGATTATGAGGCCGTACATTTATATCAGGGCTCGAGGACGTAGCAGGCTGTGGTTCTAATAGGCTGCTTTCAAGATTTTGTTTAGGTAATTTTCCAAAGTAAGATTCAATTGGGTTGGTGGATTGCCTTTTCGTAATTTTTCCAGGTACATTCTGAAAAAAATATACGTAAAAATAATAAAAAAGATAGATTTCAGCCAAAGGAAAATTGTAGAATAAATATATGGATTTTTTACATTTAGATGCGATCATTTCGCACTGATATGTAGCCCAAAAAAATTTGCTTCATATTCTACTATTTCAATTCAAAGCCATTGCATTTGTTAACCCTTAAGTACTATGGAAGGTGGAGCTAACTTAAGTACTATGGAGGGGTCTCGGAGACCGCTAGTATTAAAAGTTTTTTTTGTTATAAAAAAAATTATTTTTGGGGATCATATACTGTCAGTTTTTCTAGTTATATACATATAATTGCATTGCAAGGTTGATTACAATTTGATTAATTATTTATGGTGTTTAAAAAGAAATTTTAATTTAGAGCTGAAAAATGTGCATGACTTTGGTTTTGGCTTAGTTTATAGTATTTAAATAATTCAAAAGTATGATTTTTACCTATAATAACTTTTTTTAGATATGTAAATAGAGAATGAACTGTCTGTAGCTTATCTACAACACATATATACCTTATTTGAAAAGCTCAAAGTTTGATAACAGTTTTTGTTTCGTGAATGGGTAAAAAATAATTACACAATTACTATGGAGAGGTCTAACAGACCGCAAACGTTTATTTCATTCCAATAACGTTTTTATATATAGAATGATACAAAAATCTTACAAAAAGTTCAAAAAAAGAGGCTGAATGAGATTATCTATCATAAAAAATGTTACGGCTGAAAAAACATAGGTAATATAGTAGGCTCGAGTTACTCACATGTTAGTTCATTTGGTTATCCATTTTCAGTTACGAATACATGTAAAACACACTTTTTTTGAGCACTCTAGGCAGATAGCACGTCCACACTTTGCACATGGGTATTTTGTTTTTCTTTTTAGGCGTGGTGGGCATGAAGAGCATGTTTTCCTTGGCTCAAATTCAGCAAACTCTGCAACCACAGGGCCGTCTTCATGGGGAACTTGTATCCGGTTGGCAGCTCTGGGGTCATCTTGAGGAAGATGAAGGATGCGTTTCATGCATAAATTCAATTCCAGGGGAATGTGCCCCATTGTAAGTCTTCTAGTCATGTGAGGAGTTATTAGTTTCATTCCTAACATTTTTAAAAAATTCAACCTGTCCATACGTGGGGTTCCTCGAAATGCTTGGTATAGTACATAGCTGTTCACACCACAGCCAACATCAACAATTGTGTAAAAAACAACCATAGGCCATCTTCTAGTACGACGGTTGGAACTATAATTTGCTATCTTTTGGTCAAGACCATCGACCCCTCCTTTGGTGCTATTATAGAAAGCTACTATTTCAGGTTTTTCCGTATCGTGGTCATCACTAATTCTGTGATGCATGCTGGAAATCATGATTACAGCTTTCTTCTCCTTAGGCACAAACGACACCAATGTAACTTCCTCTGTGAACCCATATATTGTTGATTGAACATCTCGATCTTCATTAGGCAAAAACTCGACAGGAATCTCTACTTTATTTTTCTTGAGAGTGCCTACGTATGTGAGCTTCTTCTTTATTAACTCGTTCACTAGCTCCATTGAGGAAAACCAATTATCTGCAGTTACATTTCTGTTAGTGCCTACTATAGGTTCCACTAGTCTTAACACAGCCTGAGTTGGCTTCCCCAGTTTTTTCTCTCTCTCACTAAGAGTTTCACCATAGCAGTTCTTTCCAACATATAGAAAAGCATTGGACAGGTAGTTTGTTCTAGCGTCTGTCATTGCCATTATCTTCAGCCCATATTTGGCTGGTTTTTTGGGCATATACATTTTAAATTTAGATTTTCCTCTAAATGCAACCAGCATCTCATCAACACAAACATATTCACCCAAACTATAACATTGTTGGCAATTTTCAATGAATTTCTCGAAGATTTCTGAAATTGCTGCACCAGGATCATTTTTTACTCTCTCTTTTCTTGTACTAGGGTCATCAAACCTAAGAGCATTTAAAAGGTAAAGAAATCTCTCCTTCGACATAGTACATCTAAAGATTTCTCTGCCGGTTCCATCTGTGGCGAAAAGGCTGTGTACAGACTCATTTCCCGATTTGAAAAGTGATGAAAACACTAGGAGACCAATCAAAGCTTTAAGTTCCAAAATATCAGTTTCCTTTACATAAGATAAGTCTTTCTTTTTGTACTTAACTTTCATATCTGCAATTTTTCTGTTTGTCCAATGAAGAATTGATTGCAACATATCTTCAGTAAAAAGAAGATTCCATACTTCTTCAACTGTTGGGTTGTCCCCCAGTGTATGAGCAGATCTTTTTATTCCTGGCAATTTAGAAACAATGTTATGTAGCCTTGTGCGAACATTGATGTTGGGTTGTATTTTTCTCCATTTAAATGGTGGTACGTGGTGTTTCAACATTTGCTTGGTCTCCCTACCATAGAAATAGTTTTGAAAACCACGTAACAAGCCTATAAACTCGTTCGATGTTGGTTCCGCTTCACCAGCTCCAGAGACAACACTTTCAATAATTTCGTCTAGATGGTTCAATGCTTCATTAGTATTGTCATCAGCGGTGACGTTTTCAAAAGGAGTTGGTTCATCCTGGACTATAGTGACGCCATCGTCTAACACATCAACTTCGTCTATTTCCAGTTCACTTTCTGAGTCATGATCACTTACTTCCGGTTCATAATGAGGATCTTCATCCGAGTCGTCACTGTCTGCAAAGTCTTCTAATTCCTCTTGAAGAGTCTCCTGTAATAATTCTTCAATTCCTGCTTCGTTACCAAATCGAACAGGTCGACGTATTGTTCTTTGAAGTGCAGCATTAGACGGAACTGCAGCTTCTAAATCTGATAGTGGAATAATACGATTTGATTTGTCTCCCATCTTGACATGAAGTATAAATAAATGTACTTATCACTAATTTATTTACAAAACACTTATTAAAAAAATATGTACATTGGCTAACGCAAAACTAAAAAACGTAAATACTATGGTTGGTCCCTGAGACCGCACAATGATAAAATAAAACTCACTCAGCAACTATGGATAGTCCCTGAGACCGCACAATGCTAAACTAAAGATCACTAAACTACTATGGAGGGTCTGTCAGACCTCGAAACGTTTATAGCGCATAAACAAAAAATCGTAACATAACCTAACTTTCACTTGTCGCCGTCAAGGCCAAGACTGAAGGGTACTGAAAGCGGCGGGCGCTTGGGGTGAGTGGTGGAGGGGGGGGAGCGCGGCAAATTCTCATACTGGTCTCACAGACGTTCCATAGTACTTAAGGGTTAAGTGTGGTAATTAATGCCAAAAATTCATTGTGTTGGGGGAGTGTTGGCTATCCAGATTGCAAAACTATTTATCCGATAACCAATTTCGTTTTTCAGTCTCAAAGCTAGCTAAATGTACTATCAGATCCCATATGAAATTTTGATTAAATCCTATGAAATACCTACACCACCAAACTAAACTCGTCAAAATCATGATGTTTTGCCAAAACATTCATATTTAGCGTGCTCCGCCGTGCTGGCGTGGGTATTTTACGGGTTGAGCTCTGTTAGCTTGTTAGAGATTCAGCTCTCTCTGTAATACTCGATAAAACGAAAAAATATGCTGATGATTTACTAAATAAAAGTATGAAAGGCCTTCACCAATAAACACATTGTAAAACGAAGTGAGAACCAATACTTATTTATTTGGTATATTATGGTTTATTACATTAGAGTCTAGCCTACATGTATTTCTTGTAGTCACTGTAATATCAATTGCTTTTGAGTGGGTGAAAACTGTAAACATTTCTTTCCGTAGGCCTAATAGCCTACTTACAATATAATGAGTGTAATATATTGTTGTGTATTTATAATTAATTAGGCTTCATTGTATGCCTTTTTGGAATATATTTTTAGTTTTTAACCTTTTAAGGTAAAATTTACAATATGCCTACTCGCCATACTTTTTCTTTTCAATAGCCTACTTACTAAAAAATAACGTGTATAATTTTTTTTGTATATTTAGAATATATTAGGCTTTATTTTTTGCCTTTTGGAAACATATTTTGTGTTTTTTATCTTTTTGACTCATGGACAAACTAATTCTATAGTATATATAGGCCTATAAAACAACCCACAAAATGACACTTGAAGTTATTTTTAGGTAGGATATGATATCCTTTATAATCGCCATGTATTATTT
>JAGFPH010008364.1:5937-34584 GCA_018207615.1 Philaenus spumarius
TTTACGACTAGGAGTGGCCTTTCTTTGTCCAATTAAAAAAAAAAAAAGAAAAATATCGAGACCTTTGCCCTGGTTCTCTTGAAGACCAGAGATTCTCTCTGGTTCTCTATTAGGTGCTAGATTTTTTAGGGTTTAATAGTGTGACGGATCTCTAGTAGGTTAGTCTTACCTTTCATGTGTCAAAACTTCCTTTAGTGACAAACCTAAATGCACAATTGAAAAGAAAATGAGAAAACATATTCTTTTATGTAACTAACATAGGCCTACATTGAAAGTAAAAATAAAAATTAGCGAGATTGGTGTAGTTTAGTGAGTATTTTGAATTCCACTAAAGTTATATTATTTTGTGCCTCAGTCGTGAGACATAAAGTCATTTAAAAAGTGTTCCACTCCTGTAACTTTCCAGGCGATGAATCTGCAAAGTTTCAAAATATACCAGAAAATCCATTTATAATTAAATTTTGTTCTCTTATTTTTTCAACACTATAAATAACAAACCATGTCTACTCCAACTTTCACTTACTTTTGTTGTATGTGGGCATGAGTTTGATTTTGTTGAATTTGAATCAGAAACTGAACGCTGCTATAGTGTGTCTGATTTCATACATTTTAAGAAACAAACAAGATTTTTATAGGATCACTCGTTTGTCCGTCTCGTTTGTCTGAACGTTTACTGTCAGTTGGTTTTCTCCAGAATATTACAATGAATCTTGGCATAGATACAAATCATGCTAATTTGCATATAGTCCACTGATCAACAAATATTTTATAAAGAATTTATAAAATCCAGATTACTCCTCTCAAAAAATAAACACTTAAAAAAGGCCTATTATACTGTTGTGTGGGCTATCGTTTGAAGGAGCTTGCTTTAAAGATGTCTGACCTATCACATATATTATTTCTCAAGGCCATTTTTTTGTCAGTACGCCACAACTTCCTTAATACATCATCAAATTACATGAATGAGGCATCATTTTAAAGCTTTCCTTAACCGCTACACCGGAAAAATATACAAAATACAATTATACGAAAAAAATACAATTTTCCTGGCGTTGGCAACACTGATGATAACAATACCCAGCTGGAGAGCTGCCGTTACGCCACTACATTGCTATATGACGCACTAATACGCACTATACGATACTAAATATACGGTGTGTACTTTAATTAAATGGGATTTAAGTAAGTTAGAATGCGAATGGTTCGCACGGGTCAGCTAGTTTCTTCTAATTTTATTTAAAAAAATTTTTGTTATTTAATTGTATGTTATTTTCAATATATTCCCGAAATTGATATTCTCGAACCAACACCCCCTCTATTTTTTAAACTACTGCTTCTAAAATTTTTTAAAACAGTTTGTGTTGGAGGTATTCATACTTTACAAAAAAACTGTAGCAAATCCAAATTTTTGTGAGAAATTTATGAAAATATGTTCTCTATTCATGCGTTTTACGGTTGTAGTGCTTGGGAGCCATCATCTCCGTCATGAATCTCTACCACCAATGTATGTATTATTCTTACCATAACTATTATGCGATAGTTGGTTACTTTAATATATTATGTGTAGGCTTATGAAATGTTGATTTGTTGTTGTTGATAATATAAAGTAAAACTTTAGGGACAGCTGACGGTAGTGGAACCCCTGATGTGCGATTCTTGCATAAATTCTTTAATAAACCAAAAATTAAGTTAAATTCAGAAATTGCAATACAAATTTTAAAATAAATATTTTAGTGAATTTTAAATTTAAATTTCTGATTTGATTTACAACAATGTTAATAAACACAAAACGATATGTTAAATAAGGTAATAAGAAAAAAGTTTTGTTACAACTATACCATAAGTCAAATGCAGAACTTATTATATCCATTCATCATCTAGCTTGCATAAGATGTCAGACTGGAAATTTTTAGAAGAATCTTACTGCAGTTATTTTCCTTAGAAATAAATATATTGAAAGAGTATGTGTAAGGCACATACTTTAATCAGAATATTAATCTGAGATTACAGATCTATTAAATACCTCCTCCCTTTCTCATACTCTTTTACTTGTGATTTTTTTCTTTGTATTCGTTACAAGAGAGTAGTTAAGAGTAATTCTTTTTATTCACTTAAACAATTATTTATTGGTTGGATTTTCTAGAAATTGTATCGATGATGGAGGGTGCGTTTTGTAAAGAAGGGATAATGTTATGCATAGTTTTATCTTTGTAGGATGAAAGCTCTAACTTGATAAAGGGTTCTAGAAGTACACAAACTCATACTAGATTGTCAAAATAAAAGCCGGAGAACACAAAAAGCCACCAATGGCTTAAAAGTGTTTGGGGCCTTAACCCGCATCTAAACCGGAAAAAATAGAAATTTAATTTTAATATTTTGTGGTTAAAAAAATTGACTTTTCCCACACAACGAATGCCAACCATCAAAACAATATTTGTAAAACACATGAAATCAGGTGCAGGCTGTAGAAACGTATGGTTTTAACGTTGTTTAAAAATTGTTTTAAAGTTATTCTTACATTTTTCAATTAAAATTACTTTTTTATTAGAAATTACTCAACCAGCATTGTCGGCTACCTTATACAAGACAAAATATTATAAAACTTATACAAACTTCCTCAATTATATATTAAAAAGTACAAACAGTCTAATGAAGTCACTCCAAGTACATTAACGACATTAAAAAGTTGTTAGTTGCATCTACTTAAATATTAAATACAGTAGTTATCTAGGCCTACTTTTGCTTTCCAAAGTTTTGTTAAAAACATAAATTACATAGTGCAGGTCAACTTAAACAATGTTTGACTCATAATAATAGTAATACATACATTTTAAATATTGTAATAATACACAAAAATAAAAATTAGTTGCTATGTTCTAACTTTGTGAATAAAAATTATGTTTTTAAACTGTAAGTAGAATAACATAAAAGAATATTGATTTTTTTTTTTATGAAAACGGAAAAGTTTTGAATGAAATGTTATTAAATGTTTTGTTTCAATTCAAACTTTGAAAGGCTTAAACATAAAATTAAAATATGTTATCATTACTCTTAATTTCTTGTTTATTTTCATCCCTTAAAAGTGTTAACCCTGTTTTGTTAGTTACTATTAAACGACTATTATGGTTAATTTTGTGTTGAATTTTTTAAAGTAAAACCATTGTTTATTAGTTAAAGCTGCAACTAGGATTATTCATAAAGCTATGCTTTTATTAGGTTATGAAGTTTTCACTGCATATTCCTTTGATCAGTCCTTTGTATAGGTTTATAGAATATATTTAATTTTTCATAGAAACCTTTTTATGATAAGGACGTTCCTCAGAGGATTTAAATTATATATTTCAGAAACCACCTTAAAAAGTTGTAATTAAATATTTACATATTTATAATTTTTCTGAAAGAAATATTAAACAGAAATTAAATATTAAATTAGTGAATACATATTTTGTGTATTTAATTTGTAGGTCATACAAAATGAATAATAAACATTAATTGAACATTTTGATAGTCGAGTAAGATTTAATTTATTAAAAGTTCTTTAGGTTCTATGATAAAGTTTATGTGCTGTTTAATATTTCATCAGAAATAAGTAGACCTATATTTGGTGACTAAAGTCTACTTTTATAAATTTCTTTGAGGAGCATTCTTAATTCATTTAACCACCCAAACTTTTGAAATAATTAACCAATGTTGTGTATGAGAGAGTGAATGTTGAATGTTTTTCAGTTATTTATTTGTTGTTTTCTCCTTTGTTCTTCCATTGCATAGGGTGTGTGTAACAGTTTGTGTGGTGTAAATGATGTGTGTTCGTAAGTGTGTCTGATTGTCTTTAGTGGAACTAAGTCCAGATAGAGAAATTACTTAGTTGCAGCCTTAACCACTAAACTGTCATAGTATTGTGTCAAAAAACTGTATAAATTGTTTTATTTTTATAAAATTTCCAAATTTCAATTTTAAGAAGTGAAATTACAGTACTGACATTAAGTTATATAACTAAATGTTTAATAAAATAATAACAATTAATAACAATTAATAACATTTTATCTTAAACTTGAAAGTTTTGTATTATAAGTAGGCCTATGTAATCTGGCCAGCATAATAATCATACGCTAATTAGTAACATCCGATTTAAAATTTATAAAAGAGAAACAAATTGAATCTTAACTTTTTTTATTTTGAATAATGATAAAAGATTTTTTACCTTTTTAAATCCAAACAGGACCCAAAATTTGATATTTTTTTAGTTGTTTTGTCCATTCAATTTGTCTCCGCCTCATAGATCCTTCATTATACTACTTTTGAAACAGCCTAGTAGATTAAGCAGCTTACTGTATAGCATTTAGCTTACCTGATTACAAAGCTTAAGGTTCCCGGATCAAATTTGGGAGAAGACCATGAATATTTATATAGTAAAAAATTAGTTTTCAGGCAATGGTAGTAATCAGTCCTTTTGGCCTTAAAGAACAAAAATGTATCTCTTTTCTGATTTTTTTGTACAAAGTGGAGCTTGCAGTATTCTCAATTGTTGAACTGAAAAGAATCCCTACTGCCCAATATAGTGTTTTCAATGAAAATGATAGCAGAAAATGTTAAAATAATAAGTTCAAAATTTACTGGAAGTACATTTAAAATGTTTATTATTTTGTGAAATTTTTAAGTCATTTATTTGGATCATGACCACCTTAAGTTTTAGGAATTTTGAAGAAAATTTTCTTGTGTAAAACATTGATTTTACAAAAATTCATACAAAATGCTCACCTTTACTGTAATCCTTGAGAAACTGCGTTAAGTGAATCTTAGACAATGTAATTACAAATTTTCATCTTGCGGTTTTCATTGGGTTTGGGGAAATTTTTGTTATATAATAGAATATTTATATAATATGTTACAAATTTATATATTATGATTTGTAAAAAATAATGCTGAACAAAATTGTTTATGTCAAACGTTATATAAGAATAAAAAGTCATTTGAATTGTACAAAACAATAACTTTATTCTTTTAAAAACTACTTGAAATTTAAAACCAATTTATTTTAATTTTTGCAAAATTTAAAACAAAACCGACTGAATACTCTGTACAATTTTGCTGTAAACGTTAAATTTGTCAACTTTGTGCTGCTATCTATTTTTTTAAGAAAGAACTTGAATGTAATAAAACAATTTCTTAAAGTCCCCTGAATGTAGAAACAGTTTACGTTCCGAAATATATTAATAACACATTAAGTCAATGCTTCAACAAGCCATGTGTTCAATATACTGAACTTACCATTCAAGCAAAGACTATAACACGAAGAAATTATACATTGATGACTAGTGAAATGAGGTGATGGCTCCCAACACACAATATTACCAAACACACCATGAAACATCAGTTTTCATAAAACTTTGGATCCGCTGTAAAGGATATAAGTAACTCTAACATCATGAGTTTTAAAAAAATATTAGCTACAACACTTTTGGAAATACATAGAAGGGAGGGACAAGAAGGTTTTAGCAACATATTCAAAATAATCTTAATTATATTAAAGTTTTGAAAAAATAATTATATGTGTTTGATATCCCTAAATGAATCCTTTCTAAAAGATAACCCATACAATATTATCATAAAACAATTTTTGATTATGAAATTATGGCTCCCATAATAATATTATTTGAGTTACGATTATTAAATTAAGTTTTTTTTTCATATAGGAACTCTAAAAAACCACTATAATTTCAAGATAATGTTAGAGAACCTTTAGGATTTTAAAATACTTTTTATCCCTTTGGAATGATTAGTTTAATCCACCTTTTTAAAAAAGGCCACTCCTTTATATTTTTTATAATATGTCTATTTTAATAGTGTTATGTAAAGTTGTTGTTCTTAACCAAAAGTTACCGTTGTAAAGTTCTAGTTCTAGAACTCTTTACACAAATTGTTGTTTGTTAAAAATGCATGTCATGTTGGTTATTAGTTTGCTACAATTTGTTTTCTCTGTTCAATTTGTAAACGGTCTAGGTTATCTTTAGATGGACAATTTCCATCTTATTACCGTATATCGCAATTCGAAGAAATATATTTTGCTACACGATCCGAGAAATGTCACGTGTTCAATTGATACTTCATTTAGTCATTTCATCGCAATACTTCTTTTAGTCGGAAAAATATCAAAACAAGTTTTGTGTCTTTTAAAACTTTAGAGCGGATTGAATTCATTACACGAGTTTGTAGCCTCGAAAAATAACTTTTTGAATATTTAAATAGTTTACCCCTGTTTGTGGATTTATGACATGGCAAGAATATAGGACTTTAATGTGTATATATTATCTTCTTGGGAATGAGAATATTGTTTTGTTTTTCCATTCACCGATGAAAAAGAAGTATATTTGTAATGGGATATATACTGGAAAAGTAGAAGAAAGAGTTTCAAGGTAAGTGTGAATATTTGCACTTTATTTTAACAAATTTGAGTAAAAAATAAAATGATTGATATTCGATCAATATTTATGCAGTTTATAATATTGTAATGATAACATTTCTATAAAATGTTTACACTATCTTAAGTTCTGTATTTTCTAAGTTTCTAAATTATTGAATCAATTTTGATGTGGTAAGTATTCATGACGTAATATTTTTAATCACTGCAAGACAAATTAATTTTAGTTTATTTAGAAAAGGTAGTAAAGCCTGTTGAAGTTTGTAGTGCCCTACTCTCCACATTGATATATACTATATTTTAACTTATTATGCTCTTATGGAGAAGGAAACTAAATATTTCTCCGTACTAAATACTTAATTTTTTTCTGATAGTATGATTTATTAATTTGTTTAGTCGAGGAAATTTGTTTTGCCTCATATGTATTTCTCTAAATAATTGTAGCACACCTAATTGGAATAAATTATTATTAGCCTAATAAAATATTCTCTTTTTGTCATTATTAAGTAGAAATGAAAGGCAATTTCTTAAAAAAATTATTTTGATTAAAATATAAAAAAATATAAAGACAGTAAATCGGAACCATTGCATAAGTTTTTGTTACTTGTATTGTCTCTCTTAGGAGATTAATTTTTTGTTTGTAGTTTTATAAACCTTTTAAAAACTAGAAATATTCATTTAATTCTATATTTACTTAGTGTTTAACCTAGGCCTTTTAACTAGGGCCTGGTAAACATTTGTACTGCATATCTAAATGTAATAATTACTTTTAAATATAACATTTGTTGTTGGTTTGTTTCTACCACCAGTTTACAGCTGGTAATTTGTAGCTTTTTGTTGTAAATTTCTGTCGAGTCGCTTTGAAATAAATCATTGGTCAAAGAATCCTTACTAATATATATTTACTTAAAATAGATTCTTTAATGTCTTGTTAATGTGGTCGACTATTTTAATAGTTTTTAAAACAATATGCCTATGAAGTTTGTCTTTCGTTGGATGCCAGTAATTATTCAGATCTGGTGGTAGAAAAAACAAAATATTTTTAATACATAATTTGTGCTTTTTTATATTTCAGATTCTTTTCGTTTGAAATATTTATTTCTATCTAAATATTTTAGACAAAGTGCATTTCGTACAATGTTACACAATTTGCCCCTTTGCATTACATAAATTACCAACCACCGCCATGTAGAATTTAATTAACAACGTTAAAAAAAAGGAATATTCGGTACAGCTTAAATAGAATTTGTCTTAATCGTTAACAAATCTGCGTGAGAAAATATTTACTTCAGGCTTTCAATATTTTATTTTTATTTTCATTTTCAATATTAATCCTGTTCTATTTATAAATAGAAATGCATGTAATGAAATTTCGGAAAAACGAATATGCATAATCAAGCTATTAAAATCCATGTATGGTGGCCTAAAAATGTAAATAATTCGATCACACAGCTGAACCGCTGACGTGAGTTGAGCGAAATTTCAAAATTAACTTTATACGATTTAAGGGTTTCAACCAACTATTTGGGTAATTGGTCTACTCTCGAAGACGTTGAATAGCTGCCTGCGTGTTCGAAATATATTAGTAGAATTTGTTCGTAACTCAGCCTCCAACCCTGGCTCAAGCGTTGCTTCGTTCAGCTCGCAGCCAAAAAACTCCTTTTGTGAGTTTACACCTCGGACTTTTTATTGTTTTGCTTCGCTAACAGCGGTTAGCATCCCAGCCATAGGCCTCGTAACAGAAGCTGACCAACGATGAAATCCCCCTAGTGGATTTAACCAAGTGCTGTTATGGTATTTTACGTTATGATCGATTTTGGGGAAACCAAACAAGCTATAAGGGCGTGTAAAAAAACAAAATGTCTAGAATAATTTCTTTCATTTGTATTTTTACATAAAACCACAAAAAAAATTATTTTATTACGAAAAACAGCAAAAATAAATTACTTCCGGTCAAAAAAAGTGCTTCAGGTTGTTAGGGTTTTTCGCTAACTAACTCGTCCGATCCACTTAAAGAACCAAGGTGTGTACTAGACCAAATCCTCTGTCATAGCTCAACCGCTATGGTACTTGCCTCATAAGCAAGACGTCCCGGGTTCAAATCCCGCGGGGACCATAAAATATTAAAAGCCCAAAAAAACTTGCTCGTTAGCCGAAAGGCACAAAGTGGCATGGAAAGCAAAAAAAAAAAAAAAAAAAGACCAAATCGGACTTAAAGTGCGGACAATCAAAGTTAAATGTATATTAACAAAAAATATATATTATACTATGTAGCCTATTTCTTATGGGGATTTTTAGTAACTTTGACCCCCAAACCCCCCTAAAATTTCGAATTTTTTTAAAACCTTTGTTAGCGAGCACCTAGGACCCTAGTAGAGGAAGCTAAGTACCAAATTTCATTCCAATCCGTTCGGTGGTTTTTGAGATTTCGTGATAGTGAGCCAGTGATATTTTGATTTTATATGTATAGATAGATATACAACTTTTAAAGACACCAAAAAACGCGTTCTGGGGATCATGATCGGTGCTCACTTATTACTTCCGATCTCAGGTCTCGCTATAAGGGTCACTGCAATAGCTCAACTTTCCTATGTAAATTCGCTAATAGTAATACTTTACATTTCTGTATAAGCAGACAAAAATGGGCTAAGTAGGGATAATATTACCTTTACTGTGTACTTACAATGCCCAAATATTTCTGAACTAATATTAATTGTATCTATTAGTAATTGATTTGTATTGATGTTTTAGTAAGTTCCCTATATTATGTTTTCTTGTAAGGCCTCTTCTAGTCTAAACATTCCAATGTGAGATAAAGAACTAGCCCCTTCAAACAACAGACACGGCAATAGTAGTACAAACAGTTTGTACCCATTTTGCCTATATTCCAGGAGTTAGCCAGAGTAGATTGTCATGTTTTATCAGAATAAATTGTAATTAATTATGATTGCTTTGAAGTTTATAACCATCTCCGTAATCTTTATCATATCCAGTTCTATTATTAGATTAATATAAACTATACAAATTTTAATTTTGATTTCTGAAAATTAATATGGAAATGTAAGAAATCTTTAAATATTTAAACAAATTATGAGATTTGAGAAAGGAAGGAATTATTAATTTTTAACTCTACGAAATATATACAACACACTGTTGTAAGCTTAGTAGTAACATTTGGAAGTTTTAATCATAATTTATTCTCACTCAGCTGACTTAGTAGAAGCCTTCTTTATTCAGAAATTCTAAGATTAGATTTACTTGGGCAAAGCAGGGGGGATAGAACAAAGTTTAAAATGTATTCTTAGCTTCATTAACTAGCCAAGGATTCATAAAAGAGATAATTCTGTTCAACAAACATCAAAGACATCGGTGAGTATTGAACTGGTAAGTTTGATTATTTTTAGTGTTTTTTTTAAAGATATTTTTTTTATAATATTGTCCAACTTGGTTTTTTGTTGGCTAATGCGTCAAACATAGCGTTTTTTTTACGTCCGGTTAGATCGTTATCTTTTACGTTATTATAAACTTCTGTTTTAGCGTCAATAAATATTTGAACCACTCGGTTTCGACGTCATAAATCTACAAAATATTTTACTTTAATTTCAATAAACATTTGTACACATACCGGCGCAAATGCTGGGACTTGAGCAAACTAGCTACTAACCTGACTAAAAACATCAGTACGCAGTACATTCATTTAACACATTCACTGCTAAGGACGCACATATGAGTTTGATACTGAACACTTTGAAAAGCGGCCGACGCACAGTGCATTGCACGCCAACCCCTATATTGGGAGTATTTTCAATACACAGTCCATTGTGTGCTTTGCACACCAACACCCGTATTGGGAGTATTTTCAATACACAGTGCATTGCGTGCTTCGCATGCCAATCCCCGTGTTAGGAGTATTTTATACACATATAGGCCTACACATATTATACACATATTTTGAGACTAATCTTCAATATTTTTCACCCGTGTGGAAATGTTTTCACTAAATAAACAAAGTACAATTTATAAATACTACGAAAATATAACAGGTCAAAATTGTTGCATTTAATACTAAAATAAATTGAAGATTTATATTTATCTTGCAGCTTGTACATGTAATTCTTCGGGTGTATATACATGTGTTTGGTTTCGATGTAGGTATTACCAATATTGTTAAGAAGATAATAATAAGTATATTTAGTATATTATTTAGATTTAGTTATTTTTATCATACGTTTATATAATAGATGGGAGTAGCCTGTGGTTTTTGATTTCTTTTCAAGTTATGTATGGCTCTTTGGTCCTTATGGTTATTAACATAAAGATCATAATACATCTATTAGTATTAATACATTTTTTAAAAAGGTTAAGCCATCTTTTCACTGTATTGCTTACAAATGCAGTTGAGCTATCCGGATTAATTGACGATTGGGCCAATCCTAGGAGAAATCTAGGAATTAAGTAGTAAAAACAACGTCTGACAACTAAAACATTTTTATTGTTTTATTTGTGTGAAATATATTACCGCTAAGTGCCTGCCAAAACTAAAAATAAAGCCTAAAAGTAAATTAAAACTGAACAATTAATTCAAGTCCTGTACTCTTTATTACTTTCTCTTTATTCATTCCTCCCTTTTTTCATTTCACAAATATTTCAAAATTGATCCAAGTATTAGGCCTATTAGTCTTACTGTACAGTAATTAAATTTAACGGAAACTGGCAAAACCAATTTACAGATATCGGCACGAACTCTGGCACTTTAGCAAACCGCTACTAACCTAACTAAAAACATCAGTAGCCGGTACATCTCTGTTTAACACGTTCACTGCTAAGGACGCACATGTGAGTTAGACACTGAATACTTTGAGAAGCGGCTGACGCACAGTGCATTGCACGCCAACTTCCATATTAAGAGTATTTTGAATACGCAATGCATTGCGTGCTTCGCACGCCAACCCCCGTATTTGGAGTGTTTTCAAAACACAATGCATTGCGTGCTTCGCACGTCAACCCCCATATTGGGAGTATTTTCAATACACAGTACATTGTGTGCGTCGCACGCCAACCTGCGTATTAAAAGTATTTTGAATACATAATGCATTACGTGCTTCGCATGCCAACCCCCGTATTAGGAGTATTTGCAATATACAGTGCATTGTGTGCTTCGCACGCCAATTTTAAACCAATGTGCGTCCGCTTTAAAATATTAGTGATTATTACGTAGAAAGGTTAAAAAATAAAGTAATTACTACACTCATTTAGGCTATAAATTAAAAAATAAAAGGTCAGCTCCTAGCATAGGAAATACGAAATTCGTGTAGCAGTGAACGTGTTAAGGGTGAGGTAAACATTTGTTTGAAGGACCAGTAACATTAGAAAGCGGTTTGGGAAAATGTTTTTTTTCTCTCCATTTACGCCCTTTTCCCACACCACCGTCCCATCGCGCCAGGGCGAGGTCAAGTGCCAAAATTCACACCGATATCACTGTACCTGATATTAAATTTAAAAAATATTTTCAATATTAGGTGAAAACGAAGTATTTTTTGTTTTATTTTTATTTAGTATATTTACTTTGTGGAGTAATAATTTGATTTTTAAGGGTGTGCAATACCAGGACAAAACAGTCCTCTTCAATATAACTTATCTGTCATTGAATTTTGAAGATAATCTTTCCTAATTTGCAGGAAATCGTTCATTAACATCTAAATTATAATTGGTAGGTAACAAAAATTGTAAATTATACATTTGTATTAAAGATGTTTGCTTACAAACAAGATGAAAAATATAATTTTTGGACGAGTCACTCGATCGCAGTAAAATATCGGGGCGAATTTCGTTGTCTGCCAACTATACATTGGAGCTTTCTGCAAATTTAAATGTCGTACGCACATGGCGGAACTAAAAATAAGACCGGCATTAGTAAAAACAAAAGTGTATACAAGCGATATTCTAGTCACACTCGATCTCTTTACCAATGTAATATCATAGGCCAGCCTTCTCAAGGTTGGCTCCGCTCAATGAATTCACTCAATGCTTTCACTCGAGTGGTATTGCACGCCCTTAATGTTTTAATTGCAGAAATATGTATAACAACGTAAGAGTTAATTATTTTCTTTACTTGTAATAATTTGTACCTTGAAAAACTAAATTGTTTTACCCTTTACGTGTTCAAACTAGTTTTGGAGTATTATTATATAAAAATATACTTCCTAGTTGTTATTTTGTCAACAGTGTCGGTTCATATTATTTAGATGGCATTAAAATGTTAGATAAAGTGCTATATGATCCGAAAGGATTGAAGTAATTTAATTTGTGGATATAAATAATTGTTTTGTCATAGGTTTGTGAAAACTGTATAGGGAAGTTTCCCTCAGCATTAAGCTTTATAAGGGAATCTACCCTGGGTTCCTACTTTAAATTATTACACTGTATGTAAATATATAAACACTCTTTTATTTCCATTATTTACAATATACTCTGATCCATTCGTCTACTTGTCTTGTCCTGTCGCGGATGGCATGGCTGGGTATCGAACCTTGACATCGCAGTGCTTCGTCCTGGTGTCGCTGTGGTTGTCCCTTTGCTCCGATGCCTCCAATTGGTTGCTTTGTAGTGCGAACCCCTTGAGTCCTTTCCCGGATCCTGTGACTGGGTGTAGTCCCTCTTGCTGTCCCTGGGTTCTCGTAGCTCGTTGCATTCAGGTACAATGACTCGAATTCGGCAGGCTGACTTGCACAGGGAGGTGTTTCCAGTTCTCGATCCTAACTCAGACTCTCTCGCTAAAACATAAAATCTCTATTTATATCATTCTTACTGTTGTTAGTGGGGGGGGGAACTCTTCTCCCCTCCACTAACAAAACATATCAAACCTACACTGCGGGCTCACCACGCCCATGCAGTATGTCGCGGGCTCAACACGCCCCTGCGACTGGGTACGGCAGGCTCAACACGCCCTTGCCATGACCGCGGGCTCAACACGCCCTTGCGGTGTGTCGCGGGCTCGACACGCCCATGCGACGGGGGTACGGCGGGCTCAACACGCCCTTGCCGTGACCGCGGGCTCAACACGCCCTTGCGGTTACCGCGGGCTCAACACGCCCATGCGGTAGGTCGGACCGCTGGGGTCCAACTGCCTATTCAGCGTTCGCTGCTGCCTTATATAGGCCAGTTGGAGAGTGGGGAAGTGGTACTGTTTGCTGTTCTGGGTTTATTTGTATAAGATAAGCAATGTAGCACTGTTTACCTTAGATAAGTCATGTAGCACTGTTTACCAAAGATAGGCCATGTAGCACTGTTTACTCTAGATAAGCCCTATAGCACTGTTTACCTTAGACGGAGCTGCTCTTGTCGGGTCCATTAGTACCTTAATTCCTATATTTTTATTGCCCTTCTAAACACTTCGTTACAAAACAAAGCTTATAATAACTGTACTAAGTGTTACATTTTGCGCTATTTTATATACTGCCTACTTTGAATTATGTTCAGTTTATTATCAATTGTAATTATCACTTTTCAATAAAGCCTAATCCAATGTATTAAATTGTACTTTGCTAATCCGAATACCTGGTAAGTTACTGTTTTTATCTGTTGTTTGTAAAGTAATCAAAGCTCATTTATTTTACCGTAACATTGTTTGTACCATCGTATTTGCTGTGTCATGTACAGTCGTACTGTTTTCAAGGATGTTTGTTTGCAGGCGATGTTGGAAAAAGTGGGAAGCATGTGTGTCCAAGATGTAATCGCGTTTACGCCTTCCGAAAATCGCTCAACCGACATGTGCGTTTCGAGTGTGGAGTCGGAAAACTTTTTTGTTGTGAAAGCTGCCCAAAGTCGTACAAAAGAAAATATCGCTTGGTTGATCACATAATAAAAACAGGACACTGAGTGATTGTGCAACATGTTCTTTCTTTGTATATATATTTTTTCATATTATGTATTTTTTAATTTGATAATTTAAATTTTTTTTATTTTTTGTGTTTGTTATATACTAGAGTTTTAAAGCCTTTAATAATATTCTGCAATATGTAATTCTTTCCTTTTTCAATTCATTAATATGTTTTATTTTGCATTTATGTGTTAAGTTATTCGAATGTATGTATTACACAAATTACAAATTCTTTGTTACAGAAAACACTTATTATTCTAATCAACCATTTAAAGTTTTTTGTATTATTGTGTTTTATGTGTAACTTTAGGTTGTAAGTAAAAATATAATACATATTTGATTCCTATTGTATTAAAGAATTAAAATAATGTATTTTACTGTAGATAATATTTATTTATGTCATTTCGCTTTAAAATAAATGTTATAAATATGATTATTGTTAATGGTTTTGCGTGTTGTTTGAATACACATTCTGTTTACCCATTTATTTTCTATAGGCCTATATATACAGTTTTAAGAAAACTTTAAGCTATGTGTCACATGGCTTGGATTTCCAGTGTGTATTTTTATTTTGACACCTTTCATATCAGAAATGGATGTGAAGGAAATAATTTGATTGGA
Organism: Philaenus spumarius; assembly: GCA_018207615.1. NCBI lineage: Eukaryota > Metazoa > Arthropoda > Insecta > Hemiptera > Aphrophoridae > Philaenus > Philaenus spumarius. The sequence goes on from JAGFPH010008364.1 coordinate 20,856, forward strand.
GAATTATACTTACGTTGGGAGTGATCAATTTAAAAAGCAGTATGAATAATGTTATTTGAACAAAATTATCTATATCTTTTCAATATGGATTAGTAAGGCATTGGATAAATCTGTAGAATCACACATAGTTTCCATGAGAAGTTATATGGAACAGCTTCTGACACCATTTATATCAGAAGTTACTGCGCTTTCTAAATCTAAAAATATTAAGGTTATTTTAATATTATATGTGTACTACAATACAAAAAAAAAAAAGGAAATATAATGGTAAGGAAATGAAACTTTTAAAGTCATAAATAAATATTGGGTTTTACCAGACAGAATAAAAACGTGAATATAGATTCTCACAAATAATATTTTTGTTACTCAAACACATTTTAACAACAATGTAGCCCTCTTCAGTTTATTTTTGAAGCTTGTGCATCACTGAAGAGGGAAACATTTTTGTTGAAACTCATTGTAAGTAGTTAAACATATTATTTGTGAGCTTATTTATGTAAGTTGTTCTGTATCTGTTAAAAGTCATATTGTAATCAGCATGTATGATGTTCAAGCATGGGTTAATGTATTTAGAAACAGATAGGTATGACTAAATATACCATTCTCTTCCTCATTAATTTAATGTCTCTTTTCAATCACAAGAGATAAGGTCTCCCGTAAATAATTTTGAAATAAAGAAATTAAAATAATATAATTTGATTTTTATTAAAACAGAATTGAAATCAGTTATTTTTATTTTCACTTTCAAAGTAGGTTCAGTTTTCCCCCAAAATTTTTTTGTACAAGAACTAAAAGTACTGTTTCACGCTTTAAAGTATTAAAAGAATATAAATATAAAATTTGAGATAAAGTACTGTTAATCTACACTATATTATACTTCCGTTCATTGTTTTTGGGAGTAGCGAAAATTCTACCTTTATTATATTATTTTTGCAATGATTAAACAAAATAACAAAAACTAAATATCTGTAACTAAATATAAGATTTGCGGATTATTTTTTGAAATATACAACTTTTGAGATCCAGCACTTAGGTGAGACAGAGGTACTTCAAATGCCAAATGTAAACAAATTATAGTCAAACTTAATTGTGTCAAAGGTATAGTGCAGATGGTGAAATGTTAACTAAAAAACAAAACTACTCGTGTAGAATTTGAGGTAACCTTCAAGTGAAATTTAATAATGACCGTATTGGTGCAAATAAAGAAACTTATAGTAATTGAATTGCAGTTGAACAAAAGGTAAATATAGAAAAGTGTTCATTATTTTTAAAGGTGTTTCACCTTTGCACAATCGTGCTGCCATAGGGTTAAATATGGCCAAAAACCCTATTTTGTTTATTTCATGTTTTTGTTTCATTTCACTCTTTGTCCTTAATTATTCCCATGAATAAAATAAGCTAGCAAAAGATTTATAAACTACAAAAAAAAAAAAAAAAAAAAAAAAACAGTGTGTTCAAGCACATTAGAATAAAAAATCGGTATTCAGTCATCATTAATTTTTATTAATGGTTAAAAATAGGTTTATTTCATAGATTTCCTCATCAAACAAGAAAAAAGTCAAACGCAACAATCTTAAAGTTATGTTGTTCTCTCTGAAAAAAAACTATTTAATAAAAACAGCAAGCAAAATATTTTCATATTTATATTACATTGTTATCCCAAATACAAATTGTTATTGTTCATTGTTATTCTGTTACAATTCCAAACAAAAAAAGGAAAATTATAAAAATTAATTTTCGAAACTAATTACTTTACATGTTTAATTTGCTGTAAAAGTTTAATAATTTTTTTTTAAATGAAAAAGTTTGTTTTTTACTAGGCGTACTGATAGATTAAAAATGAATTTGTATTATGTAGGCCTTAGGCTTGATTGATTCAATTTCATTAATCTTGTCAGAACACAATGCTTTACGACCAACCTCACTATTACGAAATTATTCCATTCTTGTTTGAACTTCTTGTCTCATTTCTCAATAGTTATTCTCATGCCTCCTTCTTCTTCTTGAAGATCCCTCTCTGAGGCACTTGCGGGCCTATCCAATACCTGCAATACCCTCGTAAACATTCTTTAAAATATGTGAAAATAATTCCTTAAAATTGAAAAAGTACAAATTAAAAGTAGTATTTGGTTTACATTACTTTTTAGTTAACATGGGTCAAAAGACTATGGTATGACCTGAGCCTGTCACAGAATGAGGACATCTCTAGTGAATGTTTTCTTGAGAATTAATGGTTTACATGGTCAGAAGGTTGTACTAGTTTTGAAATAAAATACTATACTTTTCGCTAATACACAAAATATATTCAATCTAAAAATGAGATTTTCAGCAGAGAAACTGTAAGTTTAAACCAGTATATCTATCTTTTTTATAGTATTTAAATAAAATACTCTCATAATTTAATTCAATCGTTTACAGCGATACAAAATTATAAATGAAACAATTGTAACTCATAAACAACAGTTGAAAAACTCAATAATAAAACAAAGTCTTAAAAACATCTTGTCCTCTCTATACAACAGAGTACTATATTATTCTTTAAAAATCGTAACCAATATTTACCTTTTTAATAATGTTTAAAAGAAACAAGTAGCCTAATTTATTTAGTGTAAGATATTTTTAGTTAAGCAGACCAAGAATTTTGTTTAAATTTAACTAGGCTATACAATTTACAGATTTGTATACTAGTTTAATAACTATATAATTATATATATAACAACATTCTTTTAAATAGAATATTGGTAGCACATATATAATTTCAAATATAAAGCATTTGAAATGACAAATTACTTTAAATTTTATATGCCAGAATACACAAAATTCTTGGTTTGGGTGGAGGAGGGACAGCCGTGGTTCTTTAGAACCACTGAATATTTAGGAATTAATAAGTACATGTAGGCCTATTATGCAATGTTTATCAGCATTTTTAAATGGTGGCATTTATTACTGTTGGCAAAAATGTACCCTGTTAATTAGTAGGTGTTGCTTATATCATGTAATATTTAAATCTACTGCATGAGCACCCTATTTTTTCGCTTTATTCTTTTTAGTTTTAGTGTTTTCAGCCTAAAAGGCTATTACATGTAGGCTAATTGTAAGCAGTTTTCGGTAATATCTTCCTACACATTAGTTTTGCATTATAGAGTCAGATTTTAGAATTTGTATCTTGAAGCCTTCCAGAAAGTTATTTAAAATTTACATAGGCCTTCTTTTTCCTTATTTGAAAAAATTACATGTTTGTAGACAACTCACTTTACTTTGATAACCATTGTTTTTGGATACTTGGTGTAATAATGTTTTATATACTGAATATATTTTCTATTTCATCTAGCTTATTAACTCATTCTTCTCTAGCAGCTATTTTGGGAAATGGTCCTCTAAATTAAATTTTTTGGCAAACTGGATGTGTATATTTAGTTATCAAAGATATGTCTATTTCAAAATGTAAAAAAGTAAATTATTATTTTAAGATACAAGTTTAACTTGATTCATATTGTGTTGGATCAAAAATTGTACTCATAATTATGCTAAACATGGTTGTATAGTGATATTACATTTCACAAAGTATTGATATCCAAGAAAAATAAACATTAGGCCTAGACCTAACATTTTAGTAAAATTTTATTATAAATTAATTTAAAAGTTGTGCAAGTAATAAAAGGTTATATTTATTCATGAAACACAAAAGTGTATAACATATATTTTCCCTTTAAAATCATTTAAAAATTTTGGTAATTGAATAAAGCGTTCAGTAGGGTGTCAGGCCAGAACTTATTCATTCGGCTTCTTCCTCTTCATTTTTATGCTCTCCTTTATAATAATGACATAACATTTATAACAGATTGGCTGATTTCACTCTTTCCGACACAACACCGACCCGTTGTTGGCACGATGTTATCGGTCATGAAAACTAACTTAAACTTAAGAGTAGCTTTCACACTCACCGACATGTTGGTGTCGTGTCGTTGCAGGTGCCGACACATCGGCGAGCTGCAGGTCTCCCTTCTTCATCGGTACGATATCGTCTCAGTTTGTTTACGGGTTGCTATGGTAATCAATCAATAATTATTTGGAATCGTTGTTAGATAAATAATAAATATGTCTTATTTTAAATATGATGTCATGACATTAATTGAACTTGTGGAAAGTAACCCCTGTTTGTGGGATAAGTTCATTGATGACAACAAAAATAAAGTTCTTACAGATAAGAGCTGGAAAGAGACATTTTCCTACTTAGAAGATGAATACGATAACCTCACTTGTCCAGAAAAGAGAAAAATAGGTGAAATGTGAAATACTGATATTGGTACTTGGTCGTGTCGGTAACGGCGCCGAGTCGGTAAATGTGAAAGATGTCTGCCGATATCGGTACTATTGCTGTATCAGGACGGTGTCGTGTCGGCAAGTGTGAAATCAGCCATTGAGTGAGGAGCACCATATAAAATTTGAAAGTTTTACAATAAACCGTACAAAGGTGCGGAGGTTCATTAAAGTGCAAATTTTACTACTCACTGAAGACTCGCATTTACTCCCTCATCAATATTATAATAGAGGAGTAGACTTGAAATTTGGCATGATGGTAAATAGGTATTGGGGTACAAGTAAATGGAAAAATAAAAACTTTTTATTCGATGGACTTACATCATGCCTGATTTAGGGAATGTGTTTGAGGGCATTTGATGTTTTCTTTTATAATATTTGTAAATTTGTATATAATACATTGTCAATACTCACTGAATAAAAATTGAACTTAATCCTAGTTACTGTGTAATACTCACGAGCGTGGACCTGAGAATTACAGGCGCTAAGACCAGTGCTGTTGGCCTCGGCTGTACTAGCCATGTCATTAATATGTTTCGTGTAACTATCAACCCTCCGATTTCTCAGAAATGACGACTTTCAAACCCTAGCGGAATACTTTGGTAACATTCCTTCAGTGTTGTGCCAGTTTTCATGTGGTGAAGGTTTAACCAGTAAAATGCGGCCGGTTTGAGTATGAGATGTTTTTAGAAATGCCTTTAAAGTGAGTGACAGGGCAAAACCGCTGCTTTGTGACGGCGGGTTGCGTTTTTTCCAGGTCCACATTCGTGAGTACAGCAGTAGGCCTATAATCCATTTTTCAGTGTGAAGTGAACTATTCCCATAGTACTGTTGATCTTAACTACGCATAATACTAAATATTGGTACATTAATTTAATTAGGTAAATATTTAAAAATAAAAAGAACAGTAAGTCAACTAAAAAAAATAGATTGAAATTCCAAAAACATAAATACGAAAAACAAGGCCAAACACCAAGTTTCGGCCCATAGAAGTAGTAAGATCGAAAATATGCCCGAATTCTTTGACAATTCATAAAAGGTAGTTTTTTTTTTGAAATTATAGTAAAACCTCGGTTAACCGAACTAAAGGGGGGAAAGCCATTTCGGATAACAATTTTTTTCGGCTAAGCCATTAACATATAACACAGTTTTGAAAGTGAAACGAATTCAAAAATCTCTTTGTAGGCTTCACTTATGTTCTTTATTTATGTTAAAATTAAATTTTTACTATTACGGTACATCACTATACAGCATACTGTATTTAATAGTTTGTAACGTATGAATTACTCATTTAAAAAAACTCAGTAATGTTTGTTTCTTTCTTGCATCCCTCTAAACGATTGTGTTATGGTCTTAAGGCCTGGACACTCCTAACATAGCGTCCATCCACGGACGCATGCTATGCCTAAAATACTCGCTATGTGCAATTCATACTGCCAGGCTGTGTAACTTATCAAAACAAAAACAAACAACACTTGGTTTGGTAGTCGACTTGGCGCCTGGACAGGAAGAAAGAAAGGAGAGTGTGCATACACTCATAGCGCATAACGGCTATGTTTACAAAAATCGCTTCCTAGGTGTATGCTTGTAACACATAGCATGCATCTGAGTGAATTGTTCCTTAGGAGGGGTGGGAGAGTTAGCAGTGTTGCGATAGTGGAATCCCCCCTCTACCAACTTTGACGGGACCATCCGGGTTACTCTGTATGCATATATAAATGTGTGAAAAGAAATATGTAGTTTATTTATTTTGTGGTTTGATTCTGAAGAGGGTTAATAGGCGGCCATATATCAAAGGAAGGTGGGACTTCTTACATTAAATTTTGTCGAGTTCTGAAAAAACTGGATTCAAAGTTTGACATTGGAACATTTTCTTTAAAGCCGCTACATAGAAGTACTTAATGTCTAATAGATGTTTAAGTTGTAGAAAAGTATTATAATTTTGATTAAAAAAACAAAAATTAAATGTTGTACATACAATAGGGCTATTATTTTTGAATTTCCGATTTTCTGAGGCGTTTCGGATAACGCTGGTTTTGGTTAACCGGGGTTTTACTGTATTTGGCATAGTGATTTTAATTTTTAAACTACCTTATTGTAGAATTTGTATCTTTGTTATGAATATCTTTAGGAAAATAACTTGCCGAAACAAGAAAATCTTTGTGAGCATAAACGATAAAAAATTATTTTTGTAGTTGAATTAGGTAGACTAAGAATAAGAGGGCGGCTATGGTGGCCTGGAAGAAGATGTACACTTAAAACTGTTGACCTACTTTGCGGGTCAAAGGACTTGGTCTTATTTTCAATCTCATACTTTTATGGGCCAAAACATTTTTGGGTAGGTACTTGGCTTTGATTTTTAGGTTTTTTTGGGATTTTAACTGTTATGTTGTTTGACCATATAAGCTTGATTTTTTAATTTTGTGATATAGACCAAACAAATGAATAATATTATTAATTTTCTTATATTGAATACTACGCCTACATAAACGTAACTTAATTCTGATGACAAATATTTATGGTTTAACTCTCGAAACCATTAAAGTTTTGTAAAATTTAATATAATCAATGTTTTTAAAGTAGGCCTACTAAAAATTACTGTGTTTAATTTGTATCTCGCATTAGAAAAAATGTAGTTTATAAGAACTTTTAAATTTAAATAATTTAGACTTATCAGTAGATCCTATATAGTAAATTTCAAATAAATGTTTTGGCTGTTCCCTTATTTTCATCCAAGATGGATACCAAGAAGTCCGTTTGTAAAATGTTTAATTCAATATTAGGGTTACAAAAGTAATATTAAATTATGAAAAAAAAACAGAATTTTGTAATTGGTTATATCATTAAATACAGCATAGGCTATTTTCAAGTTTTATTTCGACCTAACCTGTTAGTTCACGAAGCCATTACTTGATAGCAGTTTTGGATGTCTAATATCAACTTTTATCATGGAGTCTGACAAACGTGCAGAGTTATTCACTGTTGTTTTTGTGGATTCATAAATCGTAATCGGGAACCACTAAAAAATAAAACAAATTCCTGAAAGACAACTCTGTTACTGAAGTAAGAATAGTTTTTATTGAAACCGGTTTTGGCGCCGGATCAGGGTCAGTTTCAGAAGAGAATGAAGTACGTGATGCAACAATCATTTTTTTTTTTTTTTTGCTGAGTTACTGTAACAGGCATTTCAAACCTAGTATTACGAATTCTTGAGAATTATTTAATGCCGGACAAAATTCGAGGAAATGGGTAAAGATTTAATTTCCAGGCAGTACCACATTTTCCCCATAATGTTATCCCACTGCTCAGTCGTACAAAGGTGACTTGGATTGGCAGCTGTGAAATAATTTCTTAGCTTCCTGATTTCCTCTGCTGGTTAAGTTTTTGATCTCCCCTCTTCATGGAAGTGTTATTGAACTGCAATAACGGATAACGGATCCAGTTATGCATTCATTATTCAAAGAATTTAGGCAAAATTAATGCAGAAGAGTCATCTCCAGTGCTACTCATTGAACATTTGTAAATAAAACTTGTTAGGCTTAGTGCATTAAATGGACTTTTTCATGATTTAACATTAGTTTTGCAACAATAATAATATTTTTCCTTTGATGAAGTAGGCTTATTTAAAATTAAAAATCTTTCTTGAAAGTATAATTTCCCTTTCAGCTGTAGTTTTTCAAGTTAAAATTGTCTAAATACCTACCTATTTTGTGTCTCATATATTCATAATGTCATTCCATTACTAATAGATTTTTGCGGCATCTACACTGCATGCAATCTCATTATAAATATTCATTCCTTTTCTCAAAAATGTGTTATGATCTCTTACCAAATTTACTACCAAGTACCACTGGCTGTACAAGTAACTGCCTTTCAAATTTTGTTATCGTTTGAGAGTTTAATAAATAATGCTGCAAAGAAAAGATTTTGTTATTTTCAAATTATAGAAGTAAAGAAAATGAAGACTTCACGATAACCTTTATTTACATTGTGTTATTTACCTGTCACGCCAGTGATACTGTTGTCGAGACTGTAAAGATCGTCTTATTCTGCTCAATAAACTAACAACTTGTAAGTGGGTCGTATCACATTGCTAGTGTTGTGTGTATGGTTGCAGCTCGCAGTGTTTGCAGAATCTGTGGTCGCTCGTACTCCAGACTGGATAACTTATTGCGCCATCAACGCTTTCAGTGCGGAAAAGAACCTCAATTCCAGTGTCCTTTTTGTCCGAAAAAAACTAAATTGAAATTTAACCTAATATCGCACATTAGAAAACATTATAAGCAAGTACCATTAAATTTTGAATAGAATGTTTATAAGTAAGTGTTACATTGCTGAATAGTGTTACGTTGTTGTAAGAAAGCATGAAAAGTGTTTTTTATTGTAAAGTGTTGATAATAATAAATAGTATTTTTCTATAATCTCTGTGTTATTTCTTAATTTATACAGGGTGAAGTGGGGCTAGTGGGACCGTGGGGGCAAGTGAATCCAGTGGCTGCCACAGCCGTGGAAATAATTATTTCAGTAATAAGATGGCAACATATGTTTTTTTATGATGTTCTCTAACATATTTCACTTTAATAATCAATTTCAGTGAACAAACCGTACTTTTTTCATGTATTAAAAAAAAACTTCGGTTTCGCAACTGAATGGAAGTGCCAGGGGCGAAGTTTGCATGACTCTCACCGCTGATTGCAAAGATCTAGACTAAAAGTTGTAAGTGTTTCTGGTAGTTTTTATGTTTAGTTTCATCCTGTGTGAGCCATTTTGCTCAATAATGTATATTAAAAAAAATATGGCGGTGGCCTCCCTTACCCCATAAATTTTTGTCTTGTGGCAAGTGGAGCCACAGAGCATGGGGTAACTGCAGCCAGTACAGAAACAGTTTATTTTTTATTAATTTTAAAGCATGTATCTTACTTATAGTAATGTTTTAATCCTTTTATTTTGTTTTTGAAATATCATTTTCGTCCCAAAACCTACAGTAAAAATACAACTATGCAGACCTGTAAATAATATAATAAGCATATAAGTTGGTTAATAAATAGTAATAAGGTGTTTAAGTGTCTTTTTTTAATGAAAAACATATGTTAAGAATGAATTTTTTTAGTTAAATAGGAAAGGACCATAATCATTATTCTGGCTGTACAGTGTGTAAATTGGTTTAACAGAAAAAAAATTAAGTTAAATTTAAAAAGATATTTTCTAACTAAAATGTTATTAAAATCATGCCCAAGAGGTCAGAGAAGAATAACAAACATGTAAGGACATTAATAAGTTATTTTATTAGTTTTAATCAAATTTAGTTTCTTTTAAATTTCACCGATTTTTGCGGTACCACGTTCTCCAATGCAAAAAAGTTCATAAATCCTAAATAAATTATGTTATCTTGGTCGTTTGAAAACTGACTGAATCAGAGAAAAATGGACTATAATCCACTTGTTCTATTACTGCTCTAGGCCTGCTTTAAGAGGAAACTCAGGCCTTGGCTACGCTTACCTCGATCGCTGAGGCAAGTGGAGCCACACGATACGGTCACAACAAAATTTTCCCCAAAAGCACTGTACAGGATTTAAAAAAAATAAACTACATCACTTGATAGCCAACAAAACAAAAATAAGGCATGCCAAATTTAATTAATTTACATTAAATAACTTGGTAAATTCTGTTCAATGTTGAACTATGCAAAAACATGGCCCCACTTCACCCTAACAACAAAAAATACTTTTAATATTGAGAAATTTATGTTAGAATTTTGGGCCTTATTTGAGTTTGATGTTCCTTGATTAAGAAAATGTAATTTCAGTGTGATAACAGCACTGAGAGATGTTTTCCAGATTGTAGGAAGTGTTAATGTTGATCACAGTTTGTATATTATATTTTGGAAATATATATGCTTTCTAATTTGTAGCTAGCAGAAAATTTAGAGATTAATGCCAAAGGAAAATAGTTAAAATTGCTCAGATATATTTTTAGTCAAATTAAATTCTTCTTTAGAAGTGCTAAACGCCAACATTAGATGTGGAGCTGTTATAAGCATCTTGAGTGTAGTGTAGCAATTATTGTTGTTTATTTATTTTTTGAGTACATTATAGATGTACCTTTAAGTTTGAACACTTCATTTTCAGACACTCTTGATGATTATGTTTATTTAGTTGACCTTGTACTTGGTGTTTTTATATAAGACAAGATAACAGTTAATACATGCATTAACACGTTCACTGCTAACTACGCACATGTGAGCTTGACACTGAACACTATGAGAAGCGGCTGACGCACAGTGTATTGCACGCCAACCCGCATATTGGGAGTATTTTCAATTCACAGTGCATTGCGTGTTTCGCATGCCTACTCCCGTATTGGGAAATGCTCCGCACGTCAATTTTAAGCCTATGTGCTATGGATGCACATGTGCGCCCGCTTTAAAATATTAGTGATTATTACGTAGAAAGGTTCAAAAATAAAAAATAAAGTAATTTCTACTCATTTAGACTATAAATATAAAAAATAAAAGGTCAGCTCCTAGCATAGGAATTACAAAATTTGCCTAGAAGTGAATGTGTTAACCAAACAAAACATGTTTCAACCTCTTCAAAAAGTTCCATAAAAATCACCAAGAGTTAATAGTTTGTCTACTAAATTAAATTCCACGAATATCTTGTATAAGACATATCAGCAGTAGATCCATTGGAGCCCTAATGATTGATGTATGGAAAGTATATAAAATCGAAGTACTTGAATATTGTGAAAAACTAATAATTAGTTCCTTGAATTGAAATCATAAGAAGAAATATTAATAATAATAAACTATAATATTATTTAACTTTTGTTTCTAAGATTGTGGCGGTACTGGTAACCTGAAAATGCATTAACAACACTCAATGTTGTTTAGAAAAGCTATTAAATTTAATATACTTGAAGGAAAAATCACTCATACAATATTTATTGATTGTTGCCGACCATGGTTTTGCCAGACATTGCATTTACAAGGCAGTTTATTTAACACATTGCCTTAAAATGGAATTCTACCAATAGTATAAACCGGTATAATAGTATTGCCTTCAGTCAATAGTATAAACCGGTATAACACCGGTATAATAGTATTGCCTTAGGTCAATAGTATAAACCGGTATAATAGTATTGCCTTTGGTCAATAGTATAAACCGTATAATATACTTGAAGCTTATTATCATCTTTCACTTATTTTTTCTAGATTAGTTTGTACACAAAAACATAACAATAAGTAGTCGTAAGATTATAAATTAAGCCTAGTCATAATTACTGAATGGTAATTATTTCAAGCAATTTTAGAAAAGGCTATCTATCTAAGAGATAAATTTAAAACTATAAAAATAATTATTTAAAATACATAACTTAACAATGATAGTTGTGAAAACAAATACATATAAAGATTACTAACAGTTGATTATTGAAACGTTTATACACGTTATACACTAGGGGAGAATTTAGCGTCACACTGACATTCCAATAATAGTCTGAAGAAGTACATTGCAGTTAAATAGTAGACGGAAAAAAATAAACGCTTGGTAGGCTTACCATTGGCAGTAGCTGAGCAACAGGTAAGGTAGTTTTCCCGTCGTTGTTGAAACAGTGGCGAATGTGTTCAATGTACACTTACGTAAATTTCACAGAAGTATTCGAGCTGTGATTTTCCTCATTTATGTAATTTTTTTAAATTACTGCAGTGATTGTTTTTAGTTTTACTTTCTTTTTTTTTAAATTGGATGAACCTAAATAAACTGATTTTTATTTCTGCAGTGAATTCATACATCAAGAACCATACAGAAAGAGTTTGTTCTCTATAAATTTTAAACTATGATCAAATAAATTATAAAACTAAATAACTATTGACAATTTTTGACTCAGCAGCAGCTATAGTTCGTTTGCCATCGAATGTATAAACACAAATCTTTGCATGACACAGTTAATGTAACGCACAAACTAAAATACGTCCAGTGAGAAAAAAATGTTAAAGTTCTAGTAAAATTAAATAAAATAGATTTTTTTTTTTCTTGCTTTCCATGCCACTTTGTGCCTTTTTCGGCTAACGAGCATGTTTTTTTGGGTTTTTAATATTTTTTTTTGGTCCCCCGCGGGATTTGAACCCGGGACGTCTTGCTTATGAGGCAAGTACCATAGCGGTTGAGCTATGACAGAGGACCAAATAAAATAGAAGAATTTAAGTATTTTAATTCAGTTTCTTCTTCTATGATTTTCTACCTCATATTTCTCTGAAATATGACAATTTAGGTAATTGAGTCTTGATGGCACAAAAAGACTTACTTTTTAAACTTTTAAATATTATTACTGAAAGTAAATTTTTTGACAAAAAATTCATTATAACAAAAAAAAAAAATAAATAAATAAAATAAAAACACATTTTAAAAAGCTTATGATTTTATAATAGCATATTTTCTAAGTAAGAGCACTTTTTCTTTCAGATGGTACGGTTGAAGAGAGACATTTTTGCTCAGGATGTGGAAAATCGTATAACCGCCTACACAACTTACTTCGACATCAACGTTTTCAGTGCAAAAAGGAGCCTCAGTTTCAATGTCCTTTTTGTCCTAAAAAATCTAAACTGAACTTCAATCTGTTAACACATGTTAAATCGGTCCATAAAGTGTTATTGAAAAATCAAACCGAATAAGGGGTTTACGTTTTATTTTTTGAACAAAGTATAGAATCAACGATTCCATAGTCTTTTAATTTATATCGTTTCTTGAATGTTATCATTATTTAAAAAATCTTTTGTTTCTTGATAGGTTATGTATTACTTTTTATTTCATTATATTTGTAGGTAAATATTTTGTTTGTAAATTTATAAACTCTGGAATGGTTATTATATGAATGTGTTTTATAACATTGGGTTAAATTGGTAAAAAATAACAATGTGAAACACATAAAAATGAGATTACAAAACTTCAAAGAAAAATATTCTAGGCTAGTATTATTAAATTGATAAATTTTATGTATGATGATAGACATTATATTAAAATTAATATATTATTTTAGGTGTGAAATTATTTATTTCTAAATGTGCCAATATTTTCCTAATTTTGTGTAAGTACAATATACTTGTATATGGTTGTAGCCTATATATTTACCTTAGTAACGATCTGTCGGCCAATCCTTGTTTTCCGTCGTTGTTATATGAAAGCCGTTTTGACTATTTTTATTCAGTCATTTTCAAATATTTGTAGCTGTTTGCTGTTTGCATACTCGGAACTTTGCTATCATTAAAACATTTAAACACACATACAAACATAAAAACACTTGTACACATACTGTGACATATAAAGTTAAAATTACATATAGATACGCAGCAAAAGGTGTTCGGCACATGCTACCGTGTTCAGTTCAAACTCGCAACTGTCGGACATTAGTA
>JAGFPH010008365.1:0-33254 GCA_018207615.1 Philaenus spumarius
CACATTTACAAAGCCTTAAAAACACAACCACAAGACATACTTAATGATCAGATACAGTTTAAATCCAACGCTATATTCGATATTATATTAGATTTAAATACACCGGCAAGTTATGCAACCAACCCCACAGTGCAATGACGGGCTATCTGTTCCTTTCCAGTCCAGTTCGCGTTCGAGACCACCCGCAAGTACTTGTGTGGAAAGCTATGTCCCATTTTAATTATTTAACGACCCTTTAATGGTGAACATTATGCGCGTGTACTTTATGTGTTGTGTAGTGATTTGTGTAATGTGTTCAACGTTTTAAATATTCGTCTTCGACTATGACAGAGTTGTGTCGAAACTAGTCAGACCCAGCAGCAGTAGAGGGGAAATCAACAGGACCGTTTGAAGGTTGGTAAATTAATTAAAAAATAACATATATATATATATAAATATTACAACAACATACTATTTTTAGTTACATGAAAAGTTAAATAGCCCTTTTTATATTTCTGAAAAATCACTGACTTTGCCTAACTTATTATAAGTTCATACTGATTTAAAATAGCCTGTTTCTGTTTATATTTTATAAATAGTTATTGATCAATCGAGTTCACTTTGTTTAAGACAGCATAGAAATAAGTTGTAGTTGCGGAGGTGGAATCACATTTTATTATAGTTGCATATTGATAAGAGTAGAACTAAAGAAGAAACTTGTAGCAGGAACTTAAATCAGGAAGTTAAACCAGATTTCTCTACAAAACCAGAACATAATATAGGCATTAGTTACTTTAAATAGCCAAAGATAAAATATTATGTCAGAATGAAAATACAGCACGTTTACAGCAGGCATGTTGTAATTTGGCTTGTTGTAAACTGTTTGAACGTGCCAATTTGGTCTAATATGACGTTATAATTCATAAGTTTCACTTTAGTTTAATATCAAGGTTAATTATTACAGAGTTACTCTTTGTTTCTAGCAAACTGAAACAATTATACTGTTTTTAATTGACTGGCTGAATTATACTTTTACAGGAACTCTTTAGAGCACAAAATATAACTTGTAGGTAATCACACATGTGTTCACTTTAGTTTAAATTATGTATTTTTCCAGGCTAATTATTAAAATCACTGTTTAGACTATTTAGAATAGTTGTAGGCTTTACAAAATATCAAAATTTACAAAATTTATATGGTTAATTAACTTACAAATTGCTTTAGCAAAATACAATGGCTTACACGTAACAAATAGCAACTAATAGTAAATGACATATGCAATTATTGGAAAAATTCAGACATCGTAGACTACATGCTACATATTAAGCAAAAATAGAAATTTTACCTGGTATACAGCTATTAACTCATTTGTAGAAGAAAGAATGGAACTACATGTTACAAGTCGCCAGGCAAGACTTGACCTAGTGAACGCGTTGAAAGTCTATCTCACTAATGAACAAAAATGGCTAACGTAGCCAGCGGCTATTTCGTGCACGAGAGTCCAGACGGTGCTGCCGGTGGTGAGATAACGGAGTACTACATGCCCCTGCGGGCTACTGTGTATGTAACCGCAATGCATAGGTGTATGCATAAAAAAGGAGTTATCGGGCAAAATTAGGGCGAACGTTACAGTAAATATAGTTTGCTTTACACCAAACGAAAGATTGAACTTTGGTCTATAAATAGACATAAAAAAGTATATTGAAATAATTCGAATTGTAAGAGATATCTCGAACTCAAAATATACTGTTTTATTCGTTGAAATTTGTCCAATTGCAAAGGTTTACAGACAATTCCATATCTTTGGAACTATGCAAGTGACGTTTGATTGGATGGCAGTTTTAGAAAGTTAAAATCTTGACGAATCCAAAGGTATCTCTATATTATTGTCAAAATATCCCGGTCGAGCACCATTGAGCTTTAAGCCGGGTTTACACGCTACGATAAATCGTAGCAATTTATCGTTACAATAAATCGAAAGTGTGAGTGCTGTTTACATGCAACGATTTCTTGTCCAATCTTCATTGACGAATATTTAACTTTTGATAGTTCTTTCTTATAAACCGTACGCAATGCATTAATTTTTTTAACAACAGTGTTTCTGTCTTCCAACAGATCAAACTCCTTGTATTTTTGAACGAGCGCTATGTGCGCATGGTCTTTTTTATTCCTGTCGGAGTATTCTTTGCTCTTAATGAGCCACAAGCAGGTAAAATTCCGATATAGTTCAATAAATTCAGTCAAGAACTCTCGAGGAGTTTGAGCTGCCTTGCTATCAATTGAATAAAAACAACACAAGGTATAAAAACACGTAAAACGGAATCAACGAACCAGTGCCACAACGTTTCCGGTTGTAATATATGTAGTTTGAATTACAAACAAATAAATGTTTCATCTTTAGAGAAAAATTATACTAAATTTGTATTAATATTTCTGCATGGTTACACCAACAGGAGGTGAGGGGGCTAAATCTAATTTTACTTTTACAAATTTAATTACGTTATTACGTAATTTTTACAAGGTGAAATTCAGAAGTGGTTTTCGGGTTTTTATTTAAATCAGTGCGATTTTGTCGCCACAGTGCTTTTTTATTTGTTTAATACATTATACAGTTTAAACAATTACGTCCATCCATGTTGAGTTTGAAAACACTTTTCTTTAAAACACACTAAACTACTATAGGCTACTAGGTTTAATACTTTAAAAACAAAAGTACAGTAAATCAGTTTTACACTGAATGAATCGCACAGATTTTTTTTTTTAAGGCGAAAAACCTCGCACTGAAGAGTTGTGCTGCAGCACAAGAACAGTGAAAGAGTGGTGATGGTGAATAGCAAACAACAATAAGACTGAACTGAACGAATGACAAAACAGACAACTGTGATTTCTCGCCTTTCTCGGTGTTAGCCGAAGGAGCGAAGTTTATTGATTCGCCGCCGAACAGAGCCGAGGATGCACGAAGCATTGGCCGCATCTATCTCTCACACACACTCATAAACACGTCAGTGTACAGGCGTACATTTAGTTTGAGTCAAACAAATAACTTGGCATTAGCTCATTCATGACTACATCCATGTCAGACGCTCATACGCATCCTGTTGTAAAATGGAGTTTTAGTTTTGTTCTAAAACATAGTACAGTACTGTAATATTATTTCCCAAATTCCAGTTTTGCCGTTATGCCGCTATGGGCACGGGCCCACTTTGCCCCATGCTAAATCCGGCCCTGCATGTATAAAAGAAGACAATAGACTGTAAATTCAGGTATGTAAGCTTAATTAATACACACCATAAAATATATTTAACTAGCTGAATACCCGTGCTTCGCTGCGGGGATTTTTTAATTTTCTGCATCACTATGTTACATAATTGTAATACTTTTCTCTCATTTTGTTTCATCTTTTATTTCACGAAAGTGAATTATTACATGTATTTTATTTTCAATTAGTTTTTTCTGCGGCTTGATTACCATGCGGATCAATCAATGTGTCTTAGTAGGCTTACTTACATGATCTGGGATAATCATTGAAGGGAAAACTATACCACAATAGATCCCAGTGGGTCGCAGTGTCACAGTGGTGGGGAGGCTTTGTACTCCTCTAACCCATTAAAAAAAAAATCTGGTTTTACACCAAAACTTTTAGTTAAGTTTTATTAAAAGACAATGTATTAATTTTCTTTAATTCTAGTTTTAGCCTTTTCGCTGCGTAAATCGACTACAGTCGATTTGAGATTTTTACCGTTCACTGCGTAAATCGACTTCAGTCCACAACGTTAGAAAAACTTTTCCGTTGGCTGCGTAAATCGATTATAGTCCCAACTGAATAGAAATGCGGTTATTTAGCCTCAAGTAGGTGCTGCTCATTGTTTCTAAGCCAGTGAAACTTTCTAGTGTCACGTGTTTTTGTTGACAGTTGACGTTCCAACGGGGTGTTTAGTGAAGGCTATATCGTGGTTGTAATGATTTCCATTGGTTCTAAGTGTGTGTTTATGATATTATTTAATTATATTGCTAATTGCTAGTATATATTGCAGGTGGATAATTGTTTTACGTAATTAAAGTTCTGAAGTGATTTAGTTTTGGCTTAAGAGGCCTATTTTATTATAATGTAAGTACTGTATTGTTGATTAATTCTAACCTACTTCATAATGAATGAATATTTAAAATAATAACAAATATACTCTTTTTAAACATTTTAAAGTATTATTCACAATAACAAAATTATTATTACAATATTCCATTATAGAACCAAATTTATTGACATTATTTCAACTTCAAGAAAGTGTAATTTCTGTGTGTTAGCTAGGCTAGAATTATATGTTACTGTATCTTTGCTACTTATTACAGAATTATTAATTTATGCTTATAAATGTTATCTTATACATGTTTTAATATTAAACTGTTGTAGATTAATAATATTTTCATTGTTTTTTATAGTAAATATTATTTAATGTGAATATTTAGAAATATTTAACATTTTATTAAATTTCCATGTTTTTAGGGCTTAAATCATGTTCTTCACACATACAAATTTTTTTTTAAATGAAAATAATAGTATATATTAATGCAAGATATAGTAATAAAGAGATATTTAAGTAAAATAAACCTTAATTAAAAAATTTAAAATTTCACTCATAATTGCAAAATATAGGGAGGTGGGCTACTTGGATTTTAATACGCAGCGAAAAGGTTAATATTTACAATAAAGAAGGGCAGGTTAAAATTACTAAACGATTTGTATAATAAATAAGTTTATTTATTTACAATTATTAAACATCTATAAGTTAATAAATACATAATATTTACATGGCAATAAATTATATTTTTTATTTGGTTTTTATTCTACTGTTCACAAAACAATAAATTTTAGTTTTAATAATAAAATATAACTTTAAGGTTCTAAAATCCCTTTTGTATTCTACTAAATTAATGTATTGAAGAAAGCAAGGCCTCTATATCACAAAAGAGTACACCATCGACTAAATTGTAACATTAAATTTTCGCTGATTTTTGTTTTTTTAACCTTAAAACAAACTTATAAATAAATGTTTCCACTTGACACAATATACTTTGAATATACTTTTCTGCAGAACTTATTATTAGGCGTTTTTAACTTATTTAATTTGTCTGTCATTCCCAATAACATCATAACATTGTCGTTTTGACGATTGGTTCGATCATGGTTTGTCTGAATTTTAAAAATCTCAATTTGAAAAAATATGAAACCAAAAGAAGACACTTTGAACAAACGATTGAAATGTACATCGGTACAATTAAGGGTAGCAGAAGATGTTATGGTTACCAAGAAATTAAATTAATAATGAATAGCGAATAACTGCTTCAACCTCTTTTAACTTACTGCCTCTGAAAATGTCAAAACTTTTGCAAAATGATTTAAGGTTTCAAAAGAATAAAAAAGTTTAACCCTGAATTTAAGAATATGTATCATCAGTTACTCATGTTCCTCATGTGCAACAATCATATCCCAGGAGAGAAAGCCTTTAGTAAAATATAAAATAGATTTTTATAATCTCTCCCAAACATTCTATCAATTAATTGTTGCTAAATGTTAAATATTCTCCAAAAAGAGATTTTCTGAAGTAGTTTTGTCAGTTGTCTTAGGAATGAAACTTGGAAAGGTAAATTCAGGTTTTAAGGCTATCTACACAGATCTCCTTCACCAGTTCTTGTTTTTTTTTATCTACTCGAGAGACGTACCACAAGATGAAAAGAAATTGCAGTTTTGTAGATAATGCCACCTTAATGTCCGATGAGGTGGTGGAAAAGAGACGATAAAGCTTCAGAATGCCCTGGATAAAGCCATTTTCAGAGCAAGAAGTGTTCAGCTTTTTTTGGAGTAGCCTGAACATAACTACTCAACATCATGGCAGCTTGGGGACAGGATCGAAAAACCAATTACTGGAAAACAAATGCATAGCCTTCTGCTAAGCAAGAAACACCGAGCAACTGCTGGAACTTAGTAGCAAAGATATTAGACTAATAAAATGCCTTTTCTCTGGATATTGCTCTATGACCTGACCATGAAATCAGTGGATGCATGTTGTTTCTGCTAACAAACGGATCTGGCTGAACATTGGTTATTTGAATGTTCCCAGTACCCCAGTATTTAATTCCTCACTCATGCGGTGATGAAGGGCATATCTTACAGAACCATTTCATGCTTTGCAAGGAGTTTGAATCTTGAGTGGGATTAACTTAGTCACTAAAAAGTTCCTCTTAGGTCACAGTGACAGAACCCAAATATATGATAACAAAGGCCTAAGCCTCAAGGTTTACATTTTATAATTAGTTTCTCATGTCTGGTGTGACATTTTTGGTTTTAACATCAGGGTTGAGACATACTTTCGAAAAGTTGGACATTATATTTTGTATACACAAATGATGTCAAATAAACTGAAAAAGAATTATAGAAATATACTTTTTTAAATGGCGGTTATTACAAAAAATACAGTTCTTAAGCCTCCTTATGTGCATTTCTGCAATTATCCTGGACTGTGGAGGACCGTTCATGACTTACAAAGAAATTAGTTTTTAGTAATAAATACCACATTGTGTTGACATTAAAATATAAAAAAATGGTCACAAGTCTCCGAGTTTAGACTATTTAAATTTAGCAAAAACACAATTGTATTTTGTTTTCTGGCTGAGATTTCCCGCTGACAGCAAAATATATATGCTTTGAAAACTATGTTTAAAGTATTATTGTGTCATATCTTGTTGGTCAAACAACATAATACATTATTACTTAAGATTTATTATTTCAAGGTGATATTTTCACTTTTTTTTCAACCTCACTGAAGCTGAAAGAAAATGGAAATTTTGCAATTACAAATACCGTTTGCTAAGGAAATAAAACTTATACATAACGTTTACAGATTGAAATGAAGTAAGATACAATATCCGCAATGCAACGGAGAAATCCTAACTAAAGACAGAAAAGCAAGGGTAACAGAAAGATCGTACTGGCTATAGCAAAACAGTTTACATTGATTTGTAATCTGGAGAATGTAGGGCATAAAATAAAATAAAAAGAAAACAGATAAAAGAAGAAAGTAACCTTGAATACTTTACTACCCGTTAGGAACAATTGTTCATAAATTCCCCCAATAACAGTAAGTCACTTCACTTTACATAATTAAAAACAATAAGATTTCAGTGTATACAAAATCAACTATAATTTAGTTTTCACGGATAAATTTAATGTTATCAGGGAGCTGTTACAGTTTTCGATCAACAAGTTTTTTTTATATGATTTAACACTCCAATGGTCGCAATGGATCTTGGATCTGACAGATAGATTCAAGTGCTTCTAGTTTGCAGTCTGAAGCTGCCTGGTGTGGTGGGGATAGTCTAATGACTCGCTACCTCTCACATGTCAGTGGTAATTTCGAATCTGTTCCCGAAGGTTACGCCAGACCGTGCAAGATTAGATCTCCCAGATACGCGACCGTTCTCGTAAGTTTTTTTATCTCGTTTTTCTTATTAATTTTTTTTATATATATGTGTGTGTTAGTAAATACTACAATTTATAAGTAAGGCCATTTTATTTAAAATGTTAGCTAAAATAATTTAACTACAGGGGCTGGATCTTATAGATCCGGTGCGACTCTTCTCGTAATTTGTTTTAAATCTTACGATATATTTATCAAAATTGACATAAAATGGTGTTAATCTTGTCTTGATGTAATATATATTTGTGTGTGTTTAATATAAATTTTAGTTTTCTCTTGGATTTAAAATATATTGAAATAAAAATGTCGACTGTATCTAACAGAACCAGAACAACGTTCTATTTCTTATCATGTCGTATAGCATGTTCCTTTGTATTTGTGTGTGATATATATATTTTTCTACTCAATTTTTTATTCATTTTGATGATTATTTTTGCTCTTTTTTTGTTTGTTTCAGAAACATAGCATCAAACAAACAAAATGTTACATTTGATGTAAACAATCCTCAGGATTTAGTAAAAATTCACGATTTTTGTTCGATGGATGGGTGTGATGAAATTACTGACACTGCTAAACCCCTGCCAGGCACTTTAAATTCACAAATACCACTTGATTTGCAAGAAGAGGAGTACGACACCGTTGCGTCTGAAATCATTGAATATGAAGAGGAGGACTCTGACACAGAGGTGGAGAGTTCAGACCAGAAAGATGATATGAACCACTACGGGTGCCTCCGCAAAAAAGGCAAAACGGTTGTTGATAAGTTGGAGAATGCCCATGGTCATATTTTACTCCATTCTGTTGTATTAATGCTTTGTTTTTAGTTTATACATTTTGTATGAGAAGTGTGATAACATTTGTTCATTCAGAATTAGTTCATAATTTATCAGCTTTTGAGTTTGTTTGGAATCGATAAGTATGTGATAGTGTTGTAAATTCAAGTGCCTTGTTCAACCTTTGAGCTTCATCGGCAGAGCCATAACTATAGGCGGTGGCGTAAGGGGGTGACGAAACAACAAGTGTAATTTCACTAACAAAATTACAATGAATGAAAATAAATACACGAATATATGATACAAATTGTTAATAAATTAATTTTAATTACTTGTATTTCAGTGTTTTTCTTAGTAGTTTCTTGCCTCTACATTTGTTGTAAAAATAGAGTTACTTTTTATTCTGTTGAAAAAATGAAAATCCTTTATAACTTTTAATTTTTTTTGTTTTGGGTGTATTAATTTAAACTGTTTACTTGCTTAAAATATTTATTCTTTATGTTTCTCATAAGAAAATGTATAATTGACAAAGGAAATTATTTTATCGCGGTAATAAAAAAAATTATAATAAGTAGGGACGTCACTGTCATAGAACCGCCAGGGGCGCAAAATTCCTAGTTACAGCCCTGTTCATGGGAGTAAATAACAATTAAATCATCCGACCTGGATTTTCCGATGCACTTTTACTTGCTTTCGCTTGTCTGATGAAGGGTATTGTAGCATTAATAGCTTATAAAAAAGTAGTTAAAAAATATGTGCATGTTAGTATTTACAACAAGTTTTGAATTTTATCTCACGAACGATCATTTGCAGAAAAATATTATAAGCACCTTGTTAGTAGAGAATCGCATGATCTACAAAATTTTTAACGGCTATTTTTATGATAATCATTAAGAGATATTAATGAAAAACTATTTGTGTTGACCTTTAAAAATGTTTAGCGCAAGTAAGACCGATACATAAGAAATGATGCTTTGAAGGTCTGTACAAATTTCTAGCTCTGTGCGAATTTTTCCAATGTTTGAAATTTATTTTGGTCTAGTTTGAATGGAATCTGGATATTTCTTCAGGTGAGTAAAGCAATACTGACTTTTCTCTTTCTTTAAAACAAAAATCATCTCAATATAAATATATCATGCATCACTTCTTATGCACATCTAGCACCTAATTTTTTTAATCGTATACCAGAAAGTATTAAATCATGTTCAGACAGACGTAAAAATTCTCCAGTTTGCTACGTGATATTTTGCTAGAACGTGAAAATGTACATTCTTGTTTAGTGTAATATCTTGACTGTTACGTTTTGGTGTTATACTCGGGTGTTGTCTTCTTGCAAGTATGTATGCTAAGTCTGAGTGCCTGTGTATGATGCGTACGTATTTACGATGAACATAATATATCGTGAAATATTTGTATTTAAAAAAAAGATAATGTTTGCTTTTGTAAGTCAATTATAATTGTAAATTTTAGTTATAAATAGGAATGCGTTGTTTATAAAAAGACAAGAAGTCAAATTTTGTTTCTTTGAAGATCTAAATGTATACTTGATCGGCTGCAGATCGTTCAACTTTTGAATTTTGTTTGATGTATGAATAACGTTTTAAACCTAGTACACAGGTTTTATTACATCGGGGTTTCTGTTATTTTGTGAGCAGGTTGTTTTTGATTCATTTATAAAAAGTTTATAAAAATAAAAAACAATCAATCATATCATATCCTACTTGGAGTAGGGATTTTTTTTCAAATATGGTCGTTCGTTTTTGATGAGACTTTATTTCTACAGTTTGTCGCCTATTTTACAAAAACTTATATTTTTGTACTTGTACTTCCTTGTAACAGAACCCTGTTAAGATATAATATATTTTAAAATTAATTAGGCCTATATTTGCTTTAAGGAGAGTTCTGCCTACATTTATTTCTCTTGAACTAAAAAGTAATATGATTTGTTATATAAGGCCGATTGCTTTGAACTGTTGAAACAAATTTTGTATTTAATTCTAGAAAAAGAACATAACCTGAATAACATAGCAAGAAATTAACAATCATGTGGACTAAATCCGTTCCTGAGGTTTCTCTACTTTTGAAAAATTTATATCCAATCGTAGTACGAACATCTGTTGTTCAATAACAACATTTGATAGTGAAATGAAACTACGAAGCATCAACTTTTCTGTTGAATGTTTTCAGAATATTTTAATCGTAAGGTAACAGTTGAAAATTGACAGAACGGGTGCGCAGAAAACGACTTAAAGATTTCGAACACCAGTTATCGTTTGTAGCCAGGGCTTGTAGTATGTAGTTCTCATGTACACTCCGGGCAAGTACGGAGCCGCACACTTTATCCCGTGGGAAACTGTTCCTGCTAGTTCCCATTTCCCGTCTTCCCTTTCCACCATCAGAGGACCTCCACTGTCACCCTGAAACAGGAATTTGTCATTTTTGTTGGTGAAATAATAAAACTTGAATACAAACTACAAGTTCAGGTTTTGGAGTAGTAAAGAAAATGTATTGTTTCACATATAGAACAAAAATCAGTTATATTGCCTCAAATATATTGGTTATAATGCCACGGATAAACCGGCTTAATAGAATTACCTTTGAGGTACTCTATTGTATTGTACATTAAATATGTGGGAAAAAATCAATTCACTCATTATCCAAGCACTATATTTAGAATATTCTTTTTCTAATTTGTTTGATTTTCAGGTAATTTATGTTTAAGTTTATGATTTAATTTTTAGTATCAATTTACAGATAGTCTTCTGAAGTTTATTTATGTTTCAAAAGTTTTGTTTCGTGAATAATTCAATCACTGATTGAAAAAACTTATACACCTAAGTTTTAATAGGAAGAAAACATAAATAAATGAATGAACATTGCACCGAGGTAGGCTAGCTGCACCTATGATGAGGGGTTTGACATCCCTCATGGTCCAAAGTCAAACATACATATTACTACTTACAACATTTAAACAAAACATTCACATGTCACAGAGTTTAAAACACAACTTGCACTTTAATCTTTACTTCAGGGTGACCTATTTACTGTAGATCAGTGTAACTTCACATTTTTATTCTTTTCTAAAGGACCTTGTCAGTTATCATTGGCAATAAAAAATTAATAAAACCTAGTTAACAGTTGGATACAATTTTAAATTTCTTGTTACCTTAAGTTATTTTGTTGTTGTGTTTTTCTATAAATGCTTTTCGATATTTGTGTTTTTTTTTCATACCGAAAGTTTATAGTTGTTTTTCGTTAGTTTTAATTTTATGGTGCTATCTATTTTTTTCTTGTTAACAACCAACTCCTCCAAAATTAATACGCAAATAAGAAGTCATGGCACACAAGTGAATAGTACTGTAAAAATACCTTTAAATCTCCATGTTTGAGTAACTATCAAATAAAATATCAGTCTTGTTTTGTTACTTTTTGTTTTTGAGAACATACAAGATTTAGCTATGAAAAACAGGAAGTTATATATTGTCCTGTAATCTAGCTGCTATTCAAAAATATTAATTGTTATTAATGTTCCTCAATAAACACGTTTAAATACACAAAGGTCAGTTTTTTATTTTCATTTTAAACATCGTCTTCTCTAAAATACGTACACACTGTATTTTACATTTTATGATTATTAGTAATTAACTTAAACTTTATTACACTCATTATATTTACACTATAAAGTCCTTTAGTTGGATTTTTTTAAATAAGTTTTGTCAACAAAATTAATGTAGTATATAACTTTATAAAGACTGGATTTCAATCTTGTGTACAAATATTTAACTATCATATTTCTTTCCTTTACTTACCAACTTATTGTATACAAGATGTTGCTACTCTAAAACCTAAACAGCAAACTGTTTAGTGTTTGTGTCAGTAAAACCTAATATCCATCACAAATCGTGTATGATATTTTATCTTAAAATTACCACCAGTAGGTGGTCTCTAAATTGTTGATCTGACAGGTAACGTTTTTAAAATTTTTCCCGACTTCCCTTTTACAATTGTGCTATTCTTGACATCCGATAGAGTCTCCTACAAACTAGATAGTCCTCCCCCCACCCTACCCCAGGCCTGCATAACGTAACTTTATTTTTATTTTCATTTTTATACTTAATAAAACAACATATGTATGTAGGTAGGCCTACATAATGTAACATTATTTTTATTTTCATTTTTATCTATATATATAAAATTCAATGTATGTCCGTTTGTTTGTCCGTTATGCGTTACCAAACCGTCCATCCGATTGCTTTGAAATTTTGCATAGTAACACAGGTTAACCCTGGGAAGGTTTTAGGCCATTTACCGAAGTCCTAGGACATAAGGGCTACGCCCCAGTGGCCCTCAAAGTTTCAATGTTAATCTTATGGAAGGTCAATATTAAGGAAGAAGAAGAAATATTTCTTTTGATTTTATCAGGGGCACAAAAAACAGCTGTTCGTATGAAAAACTTAAAACAGCTGATTTTGATCAACAGCTGATTTTGATCAACAACTGATTTGGATCAAAAAATGAATATAATTTTAGGTTAGGTAAATCAAGCAATGAGCAGAATCCCATTATAATTTACATCGGCCCTCAGGGATACGAATTACAGGCTTTCAAAGTTTCAAATTAAGCAATAGCAAAGCATTGGCGGGTCAGCTAGTACATTATAAAACAACATATGTATGTAGGTAGTCCTACATAATGTGACATTAATTTTATTTTCATACATTATATAACAACGTATGTATTATGTATTACTCTCAATATCATCAATGAAGTTTGTTTTCTTAATTCCTGAGCCGTATCTAAACTAAACTGTTCGAGGTTTCATTTATATGCTGAACATTTTGCAAGTGTATAATCATTTTTATATCTCAGAGATGGATGAGGCAATAGATACAATAAATGTTGATATTAATACTATCGATGATTGGGCTGTTAGGCATGTTGTAACGTTAAATCACAATAAAACTAAATCTATATGTATCTGTTCTAAAAGACTCGCAAATAAAATTGATTTAAGTAGTGGGCCAAAACTTATAACAAAAGGCAATGATTTGCCTTATTGTTCTAAAGTAAAAAATCTTGGTCTCACTATAAACAATACTCTAAGCTGGAGAGACCATGTTATTGACACGTGCAATAAAGTGTTTGCTGGTATGCACACTCTGAAGAAAGTAAAAGATTGCTTGCCGTTTAATGTTAGAGTGCAGCTGGTGAAAACATACATTTTTCTATATTTTAACTATTGTGATACTGTTATCAATGACATGACTGTGGAATTAGCTAACAAACTTCAGCGTGCTCAAAATTATTGTATACGGTTCATTTTTGACTTAAAACGTGACGATCATGTGACAAAATATTATGAACAAATTTCAATTCTAAAACTTTTTTTTCGAAATTATCACATTTTTTTGTTATTGCACACTATTCTGCTCACTGGATTGCCTCGCTATCTGACAGAAAGGTTTGTCTTTAGTTCACATGTAAATGCTACCGAGACACGACGAGGAGCTTCATTATTACTTATATCCAGGCACAGAACTGAGATATTTAATAAATCTTTCACTGTGACAGCGTGTAGGCTATGGAATTCATTGCCGGAGAGTATAAAATGCATCAATGACCGTGTTCAGTTCAAGAAGGCTTTGGGTTGTTGGTTCTGCGACAGTTTTGGGTAGTTTCGGACGCTCGGGTGGGATTTGAGGCATGTTCTTGAATGTGTGTGTTTGAGAGTGTAAGAGTGTTTATGTACGAGGGCTATCCAGAAAGTAGATTACGTTTTCGTCTGTGCCCGCAAGGGGCGGGTCTAGCGCGGCCATCTTGGTGTCAGTGCGTTACGCCGCTCAATCGGCATCTAGCCGTGCTAGTGAGAGGTTCGTGCTGTACTCCGTCGAGTTACTGTGACAGTTTGAAATGTCTGCCTTAATTGAAAATGCCGCGAACTGTGAGGTGCGTGCAGTAATAAGGTTTCTGACTGCAAAAAACTGTAAACCGATAGAAATCTATCGGCAACTTTGTGAAGTGTATGGGGACAATATTATCACTGAAGGTGGAGTGCGTCAGTGGATCAGAAAGTTTAAAAATGGCCGAACTAATGTTCACGACGAAGAGCGAAGTGGAAGACCCAGCATAGTGACTGCCGAAATTGTCGAAAAAGTCGATGCCGAAGTCCGTGAAAACCGAAGATTCACAATAACGGAACTCTCTAGAGTTTTCCACAAATTTCGCGAAGTTTGTTGCACGAAATCATCACCGAAAAGCTTGGTTACCACAAGTTTTGTGCAAGATGGATACCAAAAATCTTGACTGAGATCCACAAAAATCAGCGAATGACTGCAGCGCTAACGTTTTTGGACGCTTATGATAAAGATGGCGACTCATTACTCGATCGCATCGTTACTGATGACGAAACATGGGTTAAACATGTGAACTGCGAGACGAAATTGCAGTCAATGCAGTGGGGCCACACAAATTCCCAAGAAAAACCATAGTAATGCATCCAAACGACGTTGGCAAGGAACCTGATGGCGACTGTTTTTTGGGACAGGAAATGTGTAATTTTTGTGGACTTCCTGGAAAGAGGCACTACAATAAACTCTCAAAGGTATTGCCAAACTATGCAAAACCTCAGAAGAGCAATACAAAACAAGCGCAGGGGAAAGTTGAGCTCAAAGATCTTGCTGATTCACGACAACGCCCGGCCCCACACGGCAAATGCCACTCGCCAAGTTCTTGGATCCTTTAAGTGGGAGTTTCCTCATCCGCCGTACAGTCCCGACCTGGCACCGAGCGACTTCCACTTATTCCCAGCAATGAAGAAGTGGCTGGCTATGCAGCGTTTTGATGACGACGCACAGCTGCAAGAAGAGGTAACCAAGTGGTTGAAGGCGCAGGCGACCGAATTCTACGACGAAGGAATTTCCAAGCTCGTCCATCGCTACGATAAGTGCCTTAATTTGAATGGTGACTATGTAGAAAAGTAGTATTTAAGTGTGGCTTTCATCTGTGTATAATAAAAACAATTTCCAATACTTTGTTTATTTTTAATTCCAAATCTACTTTCTGGATAGCACTCGTATATGTTTATGTATTATAGTGTAGAATAAATAACTTTTAGTTTCATTTTACTTAGTAGACAAATGTGTATATTTTTAGTTTTTATTCATTATGTTTTAAAAGTAATTATTATTTGTAGTTTTGTTTCTTTATTAATTTTTATTTGTAATATGAATTTATATGTATTTTTTATTTTGAGGTAAAGTGGAAGAGAGGACCCAATGGTCCTAACTTCGCCTCAGTAAATAAAGATTATATTATTATATCAAAGTATTTGAATTTCCACGTACATTACCCGAATCTGACGCGATCCCATATGATTCAGACAATTGGAGTTCTACTGTAATAATTACCCCTGCGGAGTAACATTTCTCCAGTTTAAAGCACGAATACTCATTTGTTTGACGTTTCTTCACAGTACGAATTTCCTTCAATAATATTTCGTGCAACAATACTTGTGCTCGCTATACCTCGAGGTAGAATAGAATGCCACCAAATAAGAACCTGAAGTGTTTTTCACTGTCTTACCTCACAAGAATCTCTCTGTCCGTTCGCATAGCCTGCACATAGGAAACTGCTAATGATCGTTTTTGAATGTCCAGCAGTTTGAAACATTTCTTGGCAGACTTGGTTTTCTATAACAGGCACCTGTACTTCTTGTAGAACGCTGGGAACTCCACCGCCTGGAAAATAATAACATTATTAGTAAAATGTAACAGATTGATGAGAACCCCATACATTAAATGAAGCAATTCCATTCTCGTTATCGATTTCAAACGTCTTATCGAATAAAAAACACGAATTAATTGCATTATTTTGTGTACATTATGCGGCTAAATGTTTAAGTAAACATTTTGGTTTAAATGAGTAACATAATTATGTTGGATATATTGAACAGTTGGCTCCTTTACCTTTTAACGTTTTGCACTCTATTTATTTGACACTTGGCTGCTCCATCAGATCCAATTAAAATATTACTGTTTGAAGAAGTATTTTTGTAAATTGGCCAAAAAACTACTATAAATGGTAAACATAACTTATTATATATCATTTTGTTCGGAATAAACCAGAGAATAATGGGAAAATGTTAAAAGTTAAAAAAAGTTTAATGTAAAAATGGCCTATTTTGAATATATTAGGTTAAACAAGTAAATAAATTTTTTTTTTTTTAAATTTAAAAGTAGTAATACAAATTATTAGAGCTTGGAAAATACTTTTTACAATAAATATGTCTGTTTAAATATGTCAATTGTATTTATATTTATTCAAAAACTTATTTCAACAATAACATTTTTGTGAAATAATAGTACATATAGTTTAAAAAGTTGCCATTTCTCAACACAAAATAAAACAAAAACCAGATTATTACATTATTTACATAAACAAAATTTACACAAAAGAGCTTTACAAAACTGCAAAATAATAACGTACAATAAAAATAAATATCACTTGAAAAGTGTACACAAAAGTTACAAGACACAAGATAACAGACGATGCTACTTGTATTTCTCAATCATGACTGGCAAACAGCTGCTCAACTTCAGAGAGATATAAAATATATTCCACGGCCAGTATAATCTGTCACTGGTTTCTAGACTGTTTTAACAACATTGAAATCTCTAGACTGAAAACCACAGATTCTACACTTGTTTAGAACATAGAAATCATAATAAAACGTGTGTCGGAATGAGTCCGACAGTGGAGCGCAACGGCAAATTAGCGATGTCGGACCGAGTTCGCCTGTGAACATACCGTATTTGAGCCTTCCCCATCCGGTCACAGTGGCCATCCTCCCCGTGAAGTCCTCTTCATCACCTGGCATGCAGATCGGAACAATGTGGGAATCAAATGCGACAGGGGTATCTAGTTCCAGAAGAGCGATATCGTTTTCAAATGTCGCTGCATCATACTGGCGATGGACGATGACGCGTCGGATGTTCTTACTGATGCTTCTTTTTGATTCCAACTCACCGCTTATGTCGTATTCTCCAAAAACGGCCACGAGTGATGCCAAAAATCTGTTGGAAAGTCAAATAATTTGAGATATTTCAACCTTCCAGTCATGACCCCTTATTAAAAAGACTTTGTGTGGCAAAGTCCCAAAGACTTACTGTTTACTTTTTCTAAACTTCTAAAACATTTTTTGAAATCTATTTTCTCTGTGTGTTTTGAAGTTACTTTGAAATACATTAATTTTATGAAAATTTGTTTTATAAATTGTGCTACACAGAATATGTGTGGGCAATTTTTGGATGGGTAAAATCTTATGAGTTTGCAACACCAACATGCTGTAATAGCAGTATATCTATAGCTATAAGTATGACGTGTTGCGCTCAGTCCTCGTGGAAGGTTGTAGGCCTACATTGTATAATATCGTATCTACGTAAAGTTTTTTTGACTATCTTCACTATAATTTTTATTATTGTATGATTGTAACATTAGTGATGTATATATGTATATAAGTAAAGTTAAATTGACTACTTGGAAAGTTTAATGTGTGTATACTGTGCATTGTTTAAATTGTGTTTTAGTTTGCAAAAAAAAACCCCTAAATGTTGCAATTTAAAGCTAAACATGCAAATTTACTTTTATTTAAAATTTAGGGTTTATGCTATTATACAATGCAAATTCCTGGTTGAGAATATGTATGTACTGAACTTTCAAAAAATTTTTAAGTCTAAATTTGTTAACTTGGTTGCTATGGTAATGAATGTAAATACGTTAAAGAAACGTGTGATGGTGCAGAATTGGACGAACCTAAAATTATGTTGATCAAAATTCTGAATAAACCAATGTAACCACCGATTTATGACAGTTTTCACTTCTGTCAAACTTTCGACTTTTTTTTTTAAGATGCAGGGTCTTGTTCTTTTTGTAATCAAAAAGAAAATAGTAAAATGCAATATGCAATACATAATATAGATATAATAACATATTAAAAAATTGTGAACAGTATTTTTTACTAATGTTTACATAGATAACATTTTTACCTCAACTACTTCTACTGTTCACAATTTCACTGCAATTAAAAATTTTTTTGCTCGTTTGAAATTTAAAAAAATTTTTCTGTCTTTCTTAGTATAAAAGGAGTAACCATTTCTTCCACTTTTCAGCCATTTGTTCATGTGAAGGCGACTCTGCTCGTAGCACATCTAATTAGAGGTAGATTTATAGGTTGTTTTTTGGTTTTTAAAGGCAAAAAACCTAGATGGTTATCATCGCCTAGGTAGATTTATATTCGTATGGCACAAAATGCGATGAAAACAAAACAGCAAAGTTGTATTTTAAAGTAGGTCAACGACCGAGCTAAACGAGTAAAACTGAGTGGGGACGGAGGTCTTAAATAGAGGGAATGGTTCAAGACAAGGCATATAAATAAAGGTGAACCAGCTGGTGTTGGCGTCGAGGCGAGACAGCCGATTTGACCGAAACAAGCCATGAAGGCAGAATATTGTGAGGGCACATTTCTCGTGAATATTTTGGAATAATTGTTTTATATTAAGTTTGAGTTTCTATAGAATCAGTTTTTGTTAGATTTTGGGAAATTTGGAAAATAAATTCATTTGAATTCAGATTTGGTCGTAGAGCATAAGGCATAAGAATTATACAGAGTGTTCATAAAGTAGCTTTAACCTCTTCATTATTTTTGTTACTGAAAATAAGTTAACAAAACTTTGTACAGTAAGACCTCGATAATCCGGCTCGCTCTTGGATCCGGTGATGCCGGATTATCGAGGTCTTCCTTTAAAATGGTTTAAACAGGGAATAAACTGTAAATAATCGCACATGTACTATATATGAACACGTAAATTACACGTTGAAACTACGTAACATTAACTGCGTAGAGAGATTGCCGCTATCTGATGGGCCTCAGGTAGGCATGGCTCCATTCCCCTTTGTTGTTGGCTTCCGTTAGTCAGTACAGTACGTGGTGGGGGTTTGCTATTTTTACTCCAGCCTGTCACAAATTCTTCGAACCCTTTTCGCTTCCAAACCGTGCAAAGCAAAGCGATTTTAAATCGAAGAACTATTTACAAGAAATTCAAAGTATCTTTTTAAAAAGACTTCAATTTGTTCAAATAATCTTCATTAAGTGGAATACGTTCAACAAAATACTGCCAGCAACGA
Organism: Philaenus spumarius; assembly: GCA_018207615.1. Taxonomy (NCBI): domain Eukaryota; kingdom Metazoa; phylum Arthropoda; class Insecta; order Hemiptera; family Aphrophoridae; genus Philaenus; species Philaenus spumarius. Next base: position 19,406 of record JAGFPH010008365.1, read on the forward strand.
AAGTGTTAAACGGTCCCTTTAACGTTTTTAAAGGACGACGAGAGCACATTGTTTTGAATCGGTTTGATTTTTAGGAGAAATTTTGATTGAAATGTTTATTTTTGACAGGTTTATTGAGCAAAACGGATGCGGAGCCGACAGACAGTGTAGACCGGGCTTAATTCACTCAATAATTCCAAAAACTGCCATTTTTAATCAGTGCAAAGTTTGCCGAACTATTGGGTCTGCCGGATTATCGAGTGCCGAATTATCGAGGTCTTACTGATTATATCTTTTGTTGAATAACAGCACAAATATTTTGACATACCTGACCCTCTATGATTTTTGGAGGCTTGGGTTGAAGGGGTTAAAAATTTCAAAGTTGTTGTAAAAATATGTTATTATTTTGTTAATATTAGAAATAAGTAGGTTATTGAGGGTAGGCCACTAATATTTAAAAAAAGAGGCCACTTTGTCATGTTTTTATAACTAGATTCAAAAAATCCAAATCCAATCTAAAAATCTTACCATGACAGGATAACATTAGTTGCATTTAAAAGAACTAATGTTAAAATAAAACAACATTTTCCAGAATTTTTACTGTCCATTATTTTGAAACAAAGCAAGATCATAAGCTCTAGTTTGCGCCATTCTGTTTCTCTTTTAATAAGCTTTACAATGGGGACCTACCTTTATATTTGAAATAGTTACTCCCCCTGTTATACAACACAAGATATATTTATACAAAGTTTTGTGAACTTATTTTTAATAACAAAAATGATGAAGAGGGTTAAAGGGACTTTATGAACACTCTGTATATTAAAGTTAATTGATAGAGCACTGTAAATATATATCTATATTATTAGAATGAAAGATATATTTAAATATTCTTGGCGGGGTTTATCTTACTGTACCAATATGTCTATGACCCTCTCCCAGTAGAATAAAAGCCAAGCGAGTTGCAGTCATAATAAATAGACCCCCTTCATGGACACCCATATGATATTTTCTAGGGGGGGGGGGGGGGGGGGGGGATGAGAGGGTTCACTGCTAAGGACCCACATGTGAGCTTGACACCGAACACTATGAGAAGTGGCCGACGCACAGTGCACTGCGTGCTTCGCACTCCATCCCGTGTGTTGGGTGTATTTTCAATACACAATGCACTGCGTGCTTCGCACTCTAATTTTAAGCCTATGTACTATGGACTAAAATATTAGTGATTATTACGCAGAAAAGTTAATAAATGAAGTAATTTCTACTCATATAGACTATAGATATAAAGAATGAAAGGTCAGCTCCTAGCATAAGAAATACGAAATTTGCGTAGCAGTGAACATGTTAAGGAGTACCCTCCCCTCTCCTTCGGCAAAAGGAGTCCAGGGATATTTTTGACCTCCCCAAGAAAACTTTAAAAATTTGGGAAGCCAATTTGGCTGTTCAGGTGAAATATTAACCCACACAGCATTGCGTCTGTACCTTTACACCGTCAGTGAATACACAAAGACCTATAACACTCCTAGTGGCCGCACCAAGTAGTTCAAGCAGCTCATGCTTGAACTCGTGTAAAAAATAAAATAAGTATATGTAAAATCAAACAGCACATAACATTTAAGACATATTTTAGTGCTAATCTCTTTAAAGAAAAATACCTGACTATAATTAATAACATACATGTCTTCCTTTACCTGGGAGCTAGGGGGGCCGCGGCCCCCCCTCTGCCCATAGGTATGGGAGCCCATGACCCCTTCATAACAAATTCATGGAGGGGCCGATTTTTAGGTTTTTACCCTAAATAATAACACATGCCTCACAGGTGTACCGAATGTGTGGAGCCGGCTTGAGTCACAGCAGATTCTCACATTCAGTTCAATTTGTAGGTTTGCGTACAATAATACGTGTATGGAGTAACTAGACTCTTGATATTGTGTTTTATTGAGTCTCCTTTGTTTTGAAAGGCAGGCATATCTCGAAAGCAATGAAATTTTTTAAGTGAAAACTTCTTTAGGCCTACCGAGCACTTTTGGATTGGGTAAAATATACGAACTCGCGATACGCAAGACGCTTTGCGTTTTTGATTTCGTCGATGATTCCTTCTTCTTGACTGGTTTACACACGTACTAGTATAAGCCAGAAGTTTACAGCTCATCGTAAAAGAAGAAGAAATCGACAAAATAAAATAGGCAGTGGTAAATTCAAAGGCTTAAACTCAATATCTGTATAGGTTTAGTCACGTCACACTACCGATGAAATGGACATTGTGCTTCCTCATTTTTTAAATTTTGTTATTTTTATTATTATTTGACTATAGACAATCATGTTTATGTTACGTTTTATTTTTAAATGGGACAAGATAAGAATAATGAACAAATTTTGTGCTAAACCAATATAACCAATGATCTATATTCATGACTGTTTCACTTCTGTCGGCAGTCCTACGACTACTTTCTTTTCTTTTCAAAATTATTTTTCTATGTAGATATCAAAAAATTTACATCCAACAAAACAAACAATATATTTATGTAAGGTTACAAAATTGTAAAAACCAAATCGAGCTTCCTTACATAATTACTTTAAACAAAATATTCAAAACAATATGAGTTATTAAATTAAATTTCCTTGAAACTAACCTACTTCCTAACCTATTTATATACTAAATATTCACACAAATCATTTCCTTACCTATCACCCATATACACTCTTTCTTTCCCAAAAATAATTACAATATACATAATAACAAAATTACCAAACCAAGACACTAATATAGTACAAACATAACTACGTAAGCACCCATACACACACACTAAATACATCTACCTCCCTCACACACACACAGACAGACAGACAGAGCATATTTTTTTAAGGAATTTGCACTAAACTAACAAACTATATACAGTGTGTAAATTAAGTATCGAAACAAATATGTATTTCTCAAACTAAAATAGGTACAAATATTTAGTTTGTGGCATCGACTCTTAACAAACGTTCCTGATTTTCTGACATAAAAAAAATGTCAACCCCCTAAGGGGGTGGCGGGTAGGGGGTAACTAAATTTTTTAAATAGCAACCCCTATTGAGTGACCCCTCATTTTACAGGTCTTGTCACCCTAAAATAAATGATATAAAGATAATTTAAATCCGTTGTGTTTAAACAAAATAGCGGCCAAAAACTCTACGTTTGCAGTGAAGTCTCTTAATATGAAATTATTACCGTATTTAAATAGCCAAAAACATCAATTATGTTTGAACTAACAATGGTTGTAGTTATTACTCCAGAAATGTTTTAATACATCTTTTAGAAAAGTATCCCGAAGACCAATACGTTTTATAACTAATTCCAAATTTAATTTCCTTTTTAAGGTGATATTAAAATAAAAAAGACTTTTTAATTATAGGAATTTATAAGTAAAAAGGAGAGATCTGAAACAAGAAAACAGAGATTTATTTTATTAATGAATAAAGTAGCTCTGGTTATTTCAGCTCCATGGGAATGCAGTACACAATGTAGATAAGATGGGATTCCATTTTAAGAGGCTTCACTGCAAACGTAGAGTTTTTGGCCGCTATTTTGTTTAAACTCAACGGATTTAAATTATCTTTATATCATTGATTTTAGGGTGACCAGACCTATAAAATGAGGGGTCACTCAATAGGGGTTGCTATTTAAAAAATTTAAGTTACCCCCTACCCGCCACCCCTTTAGGGGTTTGAAATTTTTTTTTATGTCAGAAAATCAGGAACGTTTGTTAAGAGTCAATGCCACAAACAAAATATTTGTACCTATTTTAGTTTGAAAAAATACATATTTGTTTCGATACTTAATTTACACACTATATATAGTGTGATCAAAACCTTTGAATGGGTAAAAACAATCGATTGACCTTTCTGGTCAATTTTCACCCTCCATCCGAAATAACGGGTTTGAAGGGCAACTCAAAATACAAACAACCCCTTTTGTACCTTTTAAAACACTCACTAGTGCCGCCTAGTTTACACCTTAAAATATGCTCTGCACACTTACACACACACACCAAATCTGTTTCACCCACACCCACACCCATTATTAAAAGTAAATACTTCAAAATATAGTTCATTATTTTCTGTTAAATGCTCTCTTAATAACTGGGTAAATTTATTCTTATTTTACATCTTTGAATATGATATGGTAAACAGTTAAAACACTTTGGTGTTAGGTATGCAAAGAATTTCATAAAAACAGTCGAATTCGGTTTAGGTACATTAGTACTAATTTGACTGTAAAATTTGAGTTCTTGGTCGGGAACTGCAATCACCTCTCCTTTCAAAGATAATTTACATGGTACCAAGGCCGTAGCCAGGAAAACTTTTCGGGGGGGGGGGGGGTCAGATCAGATCAGGACCGGGGATTTGAATTTAAACCCTTTTAACACGTTCACTGCTAAGGACGCACATGTGAGCTTGACACTGAACACTATGAGAAGTGGCCAAAGCACAGTGCATTGCACGCCAACCCCCGTATTGGGAGAATTTTCAATACACAGAGCATTGCGTCAATTTTAAGCCAATGTGCTATGGACGCACAAGTGCGTCTGCTTTAAAATATTAGTGATTATTACGTAGAAAGGTTCAAAAATACTCCAAAAATAGATAAATTTCTACTCATTTAGGTATAAATATAAAAAATAATCAGCTCCTAGCATCGGAAATACGAAATTTGCGTAGCAGTGTTAAACAAAAATTTGTATTCATGTTTATTTTTAACATTTTGATATAGTTACCCATGTAAAATATTATAGGATGTAAGGATGATGAATGATTTTGTTTTGTTAGAGTAAAGTATTTTTGTTGAACCTTCGTAGTTTTCTTATTTAATAGATCAGATCAAGCTCACAAGAGAGTAAGGCTGTAACCTACTGCATCCATGAGTATTGTACGTTGTAGTTTAATCAAGCAAATTCTAAATATCAGTACTGTATTTGTACTAATATTTGAAACTGCACAATGATGTAAAATGTGTTGCTGTATCAACCCCCCTCCCCCCCCCGCCCCCAGCTACGGCCTTGCATGGCAGTTGACACAGTACAAATGTCATGGGTTCTCGGGACCCACTGTCACGACAGTAAGGTAAAAGAAAGGGCAGTTAAGAGGGAGTCTAATGTAAGACCAATCATTTACAAATTATTTACCCTGATACAGTATGTCTTGTCAGTTAACTTACCCTGGCTGACAATGTGCCGCCGTTATCACGTATCTGTTCGTTATAAGAACCCCGCCACATTTGTTTTTAGTGAACAGTCCCAACCAAGTCGCTTCTCGTACTAGTACTTGCCACGGCCACTCTCCGAATGTCGCTCCTTTACCACCGACAATCCTTCCGTTCTTCATGAGAGGCCTAACACCACATTCTAAAAACACAAATCAGTTAAATTGCTTATTGCAGATATTGCAAACAAATAAATTACCAAGAAATATTTAAACGAAAAATATCGATACCGGTATGTAAAAATTTGTTTTGAACGTATTTAAAAGCTAATGTAAAAATACATCTCCTATTAACATAAATAAGCATTATAATGATTCTAATGCAATTAATATCTTGATTATTTCCTTTGCAGATATGACAATTTTGTTCGAGTGATTATTTAATTTTTGACAATATTACATTTTTCAATACAACCTTCTCATGTTTATCAAATGAGACATATTACCACTCCTTCCCTTTGATATATTTCTATCCATCCATAACAAACAATAAGTGGCAGTGTGAAAAGTACTACAGTAATATTAAAACTGTAGTGGTCTCTCAGAAGAAATTAGTTTGCATTGTAATTAAAAAAAAAAAGCGTTTAGGGATGGTTCAACCTTTGGGACATTTTAAAATTCTACAGCTGAAACAGCTTTGCAGTTTTAAGAATGTTTTATAAAATATCTAGCAATTGGAATTTCGTTACTAACCCTTATAATCTTCACAGTAGGTGTAAAACTTTCCAAATTATTAGGCCTAGGCTAGTGTTATACAAAAATTCCTTTAATTATACCTCACCAACAATATTGTTATCTTCTGCTAAAAAAATTCAAAATTAATTGTGGGAATGCTGGAGGGTTTTTCAAATTTCTGTACCATTGTCAACTGAAAAAGTGTTATTACTCATTTTCAACCCTTAAATTTGTTTTTAAATGTTTAAAATTCCTTTTCCACTGACTGGTAATTTGCACGTTGTTTTTTTTAAATCATACTTTTTTGACACATCTGGTATGTTCTGTTTTTGTTTCGTGTCTTTTCGTTGTAATTAATTGCAAATTGTATGAGTTGTTATTAATTTATTTCATACTTTCAAGTTTAACACATTGTACTGTCTGTCCCACATACCGTCTAAGGTATTGGTACTCCTGAAAGAGGTATAAATACTATAGGTATACCTCACTTCCAAATTAAAATTATTTATTTGCATTCCTTTTTTAAATTGTTTCCTACTATATGTTAAACTTTACTCTTAGGGCAATTATTATAATGTTTGGCATTAATGTATTATAATATGTAATAAATACTTAATTTCAACAAAAAATGACAAACTGAATTAATTTTTACTTCGAAAATTTTATTATTTATATATATATATATATATAAAGTAGAAATTAAATAACTCTTGATCGTCTATAAATTTAATAATCACTTTTAAATTGACGATTAAAATGCATTTGCGTGAATTTATCTAAGTGAAAATAAAAGTAAACTAAAATACATTACTAACGTTACTGCTTCCTTGGCTGAGACTCTCGATGCTCTGGCTATTGGAATGGGTGATCTATAAGGTGTAGCAATTACAATGGAATAGGTAGGGCAAGGATGAAATCGAGGGGAATATTTTATTAATAAAAACATTAGCGTTAGTTTATTAAAATATCTTCAATAGAATCTAGTCATTCGGTCCGATTCGGTTCATTAATACGAGGAATTTACTCATCTCGGGCGTTATATTTTGTAAGCATTTTCAGCCAAGAGAAAATAGAAGTCATCGACAAGCCATCGATTTACGTTATCTCAAAATTAAAATTTACTACATCCAGATGGAATATATCGGTGTACTATTCGCGTTATAGCATAGTGGAATATTTTTTGCTAACTAATCGTGGAAAACAACCACAGAAGTATAACAGTTAGAAGGATTTTTGAAACAAACAAAATGTCTATACTGAAGAGAAACTACTCATTGAAACGGGATTAAAACAGAATAAGGAAATAGTATGGAAACATAAATCAAGCAAGGAAACTCAGTATCACTCACCCTTCTTGAAGTTCACTTCTGAGAACTTAGTCGGTGTTGTAGACGTCGTTGGGCTAGTCGCTTCTGTCGATTCCTCGCTAACACTAATGTTATCGATTACGACTGTGGTTACTGTTGGTTTTTTGGTAGTTTTGGGCCTTTTAGTAGAAGACGGTTGGAAAAGTACTAATGATGGTGTAGGAGACGGCCATTTAGTCGGTTTGTACGTCGACGTGATCGACACTACTTCTTCAGGTTTAGGGCGATATGTCGATACTAGTAATACTGTCGGCGATGGTCTATTTGTTGAAGTATAGACGGTCGGTTTATAAGCCGTCGGTTTTACGGAACCGGACGAGTTTGTCGGTCTCTTGACTGGTTTTTTTGTCGGCTTTCGAGTTGGCGTCGATGAAGAGCTCGGTCTCTTCGTAGGGTACTGTGTCGTAGTGTTAACTTTTGTTTGGCCGTCTAATAAAACATTTTCTAGATCGACGAAATTTCCGCCTAGCGATTGCACAATTTTTTCTACAAATCCGTGGACTTTATTGTCTAGATTTTCGTCTACTACAAATTGTGGAGTCGATTGTGAATCGTCATCGATGTATATTTCGGGCGTTTGCTGGTCCGGTTTTTCCTGTTGGGACACCAATATAGTTACGTTAGGATCTCTGACCGGAGGAAAAGCTATCAAATATTCTGTAGAGTTTTGGATTTGATCGTAGATCGGCACTTTGATTGTTGTAGGCCTGCTCGTTGTGTAAGGTACTTTGTTAACAAAAGGTTTTTGTGGCTTCGCTGTTGTATACAACCCTTGCGATGGCTTATTGTACGTCACTGGCTTTGCAGTGACCGGTTTTGCTGTTAAATATACAATTGGAATTTGTGTAGTAGAAGAGGGCCGTAACTGAGAGTAAGTGTCTACTTTTGGTGGAGCGGTTGGCCGGGGATTATTAGAATACAATTCTGATGGTTTATTAGCCGGATGGATATGCGCTTGTACGGGTCTGATTGTCGTCGTTTGCGGTTTTGTAGCGTAGTAAATACCCGATGTAGAAGGATGAGTAACGGTTACTTGAGGATTGGAGTAGTAATTGGGACTGATAGTCGTCCAGTAGGTGCTCTGAGTTGCGGTAGTACCGACCGATATCGTACCGCTGTCGTGAATGACCGTAGAATGCTCTGGAGGAGAGATTACCGTTACAGTATTCAAAGGTTTTACGGTACTACTGGAATAGGTATTAACAGGTTTCCTATTCGGTTTTGACTGAGACACCGGATTGAGAGGTCCTAAAACGATAACAGTAGGGGCTTGTTCGGGAGTCGTGTTTTTTTGCGGTTTAGGCGTTACACTCGCTTGCGGAGTGACTTGAAACGAAGGACCATAAACTTGATACAAAGTAGTCGAAGGTAAAGCGGGAGGTTTAGTATTGGTGTAATGATAGTAATGCGTGGACGTAGTGTAAACGGGGGAGTTTGTCTTCTCCGGCCTGTTGTTTATAGAAACCCAAGTAGAAAAGTTCGGAGACGATGTCGCGATAGGTTCAGGACTCGGTCCGGTTTCATTTAAAATGTTTAGAATGTGGTTGATGGAATCGTTGTTTGCTCCATCTTCAGAATCGTGTTTGTTATAATCGTCTACGTTTAAGGTAGGTATCAATATCATATTGTTATCATCGTCATTATGATGGGTTACGATGGTAGGTCGTTTTGTTACTAGCGTTTGAGTAGGTCTTGGTTTCAGGGATACCTTAATGGACGTATAATAAGCAGGTTTTGTTACAGCATAGTCTGTGGAAGAAGATATCTTGTGAGTAGAAGAAGAACTTATATGATTTACGTTGTACTTCTCGGGGGATTTGTTTATAGTCGTGTAATAGTTCTTGTCCGTCGTAAAAGGTTTTGAATAAGAATTGTACTTTGCAGTTGTGCTTGAATATAAAGCAGGTTCTTCTCTTGTCGAGACTAACAGAAAAGGAGTTACAGTCTCTTTATCGCTGGAATGTTCCGTGTTATCGGAAGTCGGTACACCCCATGTCGTTGATTTTTGAGAACTTTTCGTCGTCCACTGTTCTATTTTATCCGGCTTGGTTACCGGATTTATTCCGTTAGACGAAACCAAACCGCCTGGACCGGAAACGTAACTGAATGTGCTCAATTCCGGAGGCGTCGTGCCGTACTGAGTGTTTTTAATCAAATCGAACTCTTGAGGACTGTTTTGGTCTTTAACTACTGAGCCATTTTTATGCAGGAGAATAGTCTCTCCTACGGGATGAAAGGTTAATGGTTTTAGCGGGTCAGACTGGGGGCTTGTGGGTTTATAGGGGACTGTTGAAGGAGTTGTGGACGGGAATTCGATTCCTTGATAGACGATTCCGGGCGGAAGTTTGCAACATGCGCCGAAGAGGAATCCGTCCATGCAGGAGCCGACCACTTGGCCGTTGCGTTGCGTGCACTCGTAGTTGAACATGCAGATGCCTTTGTTTTTCCCGTTGGATGTCAGGTCCTTACAAGATTTTGGTACTATTCGATAACCGCCGAATTTTCTTCCTAAAACATAAGTCGAGGAAATTCAATAAAACAAATAGAATCTGAACATTATACTTATAAGTAAGAATACTTGCAAACAAATTTATCTTCTATATAGCTTGGACTTTTAGAACTATCAAATATATTAAGGCCCAGCAAGAATCTAAATTTCAACATTATTCGTCTTTTAGAAAATATAAAAATTGGTTGTCTTTTCTCCTAGTAAATATTTTAAGAGCACATTATGAAACCACAAACAAAATATGCCTTATGTGAACAAACCGGTTTTAGTTTCTTGCCTCTTTTCATGTAATTTAGTCTTGCAGAAAGAATTAGTTTGCATAAATAAGAACCAAAATTTACCAGTCATGTTAGAACAATGAAACAACCTATATATATCAATATATCATCTTTATTTATTGAGGTGAAGTTAGGACCATTGGGTCCTCTCTTCCACTTAACCTCGAAACAAAAAATACACAAATACATAAAAATTCATATTACAAATAAAAATGAATACATAAACAAAACTACAAATAATAATTACTTCTAAAACATAACGAATAAAAACTAAAAATATACACATTTGTCTACTAAGTAAAATAAAACTAAAATTTAATTATGCTACACTATAATACATAAACATATACATAAACACACTTACACTCTCATACACACACACACATTCAAGAACATGCCTCAAATCACACCCGAGCGCCCGAAACTACCCAAAACTGTCGCAGAACCAACAACCCAAAGCCTTCTTGAACTGAACACGGTCATTGATGCATTTTAAACTCTCCGGCAATGAGTTCCATAGCCTACATGCCGAAACAGTGAAAGATTTATTAAATATCTCAGTTTTGTGCCTGGGTATAAGTAATAATGAATCTCCTCGTCGTGTATCGGTAGCATTTACATGTGAGCTAAAGACAAACCTTTCTGTCAGATAGCGAGGCAATCCAGTGAGCAGAATAGCGTGCAATAACAACAAAATATGATAATTTTGAAAAAAAAACTAAGTTTTAGAATTGAAATTTGTTTATAATATTTTGTCACATGATCGTCACGTTTTAAGTAAAAATGGACCGTAAACAATAATTTTGAGCACGCTGAAGTTGGCGTGCACATCCAAATCAAATCAGTATTGTTAGTAAAAACATAAAATGAATGACGTCATAATACATAATATATATAATTTTAAAGTAAGGATACAAATATATCAATCTTCACTGTACGAAAATAAAGTTGATATTCATATTGCATAATACACAATTGGTCCATTAAACCCTACACCTTAATCGACAAAACACAGCCCAACTCACAATTAAAACATACAAGTTACTCATATAAATATTTTGTTCAAAGACACTTTTAAATTGGGTTTATTTTGTACCATTAACAATTAAGATAAATATCAATAACAGCAATCAGTGGCGGTTCTAGAACTTGCTGGATCCTGGGCGATACGATATTTCGGTCCCCTTGGATAGGGCGGGCGACTGCCGGGGAGTTCGGAGGTATGGAATACCCCCTAAGAGAAAAGAGCCCTCACCGGGGAAAATTTTTAGATAAAATGGCGTCATTTTATGCCATCTAAGCAATTTAACTTTACTCTAAAAACTCATGTATTCAGCTGATTTTCCATTATTGTACCGATTTTTATAATTTTTGTTCAAAATTAAATTTGTATATAATATTTAACGATAACAATTTATTTCTTAAAAATGAATGTGTGTATAGCCATAACCGATTGCTATTAATATATAATGTACTAGCTGGCCCAACCCGGCTTTCCACGGATAGACAAATCAAAGTTAAATGTATATTAACGAAAAATATATTATATCAATAAATATATTACACTATGTATTTCTTATGGGGAGTTTTAGTAACTTTGACCCCCCAAACCTCCCATAAAATTTCGAAGTTTTTAAAAACCCTTTCTTAGCGAGTACCTAGGGCTCTAGAGGAAGCTACATACCAAATTTCATTCCAATCCGTTCGGTAGGTTTTGATAAATCGTGATTTAGTAACTTTGACCAACCAAAACTCCCCCTAAAATTTCGAATTTTCGGAAACCCTTTCTTAGTGCGCGTCTAGAGCCTATAAAGAGTATTAGTGCCAAATTTCAGGTTTGTAGGCCTCATGGTTTTGGAGAAACTGTGATGAGTCAATGAGTCAACGGTATTTGGCTTTTATAAGTACCGTATAGATTAAATCTATTACTTGCCTAGCAATCTCTAAATTGTCAATAGTTGACAGCTATTTCTCAGGCATCATCAGAACTTAAAACACTTTACACATTACACTGATTAGAAACATAGTTTATAAAAACACATTTAACAAACAAATGAAACATACATTTAGAACACTTAATAGAATTTAATGTCACAGTGTGTGACCAACTTTTAACCAACTGCTTTTTTAAATAGGCTGTCAACTATTGACAACTTTAAAGATGGCTAGGCAAGTAATAGATTTAATATATTATAATTTATTTCTATTACAAAACTATTTTACAAGTATTTAAGGTCTAAAAACAAAATAAATACTACAGATTACACAAAGAAAAGTTAAGGTTACATTATAAAGTAAGCACTGAAGTAAAAACAGATGTTACGTGCTGTAATATTAAAGATATTAGGTTTGAATAAGCAGATCTACAAACTAATAATACTGTAACTAGTAAAATTAGTGTACAACTAATAAACAATTCTATTTTATCCAAATGATGTCAAACAGTATAGCCTAAATAAAACCTGACTGGGATTATAGTTTCGACAAAGTAACAGCATTTGGTAAATGATTATGTTTAGTTTAGGAAACAAATATAATTAACATCGAACTTGTATTAAGCTAATAATGTTAATATTGTCGATTGTATACAGGGCCGGCTCTAGGATTTTGGGCGCCCATGGCGAAAATAAATTCTGCACCCTCGTTAAAGTGCCTTTGGCGTGGTCTGCCGGGTATGAAACTTCGGGAAAACGTTTTTGTTAATAATTGTTACAACAAAGAATTTGATTTCATAACCTTTGATTAATGATTGGGATATGTAAATAAAACTATGCCAGTTTTATAGATATGTCATTGACTAGTCGATAAAACCTGCAATCCCTTTGTCATATAAAGATTCCCCGAAGCTCATTTATTTATTTCTACTTGTTAAAAAGTTAAGAGGGGGGGGTGGAACTTTATGGACACCCGGTATAAGAATTGTGTTTAATAATATAACATTTTGTATTTAAATATCTGCATGTAGAGTACAGATCCCGGCGCGAATGCTGGCACTTGGACTATGGGCTACTAACCATACAAAAAACATCAGTATTCCCGGCGTGGGTAGATAAACTGGATGTTCCAATTTTATGTGATTATCTTTAGAAAAACGAACATAAATAAAGCAATTAAATTAAAAATTACTTTTGGGACCCTTTCGAGGTTGAAGTGACACCACCAGTTCGTCGAAAGAATGAGAAAATTTTTTTGTCACCGCTTACGCCCTTTCCCCACACCCCTCGCTCATCACACCCGGGCAAGGTCAAGTGCCAGCATGCGCGCCGACATCTGTACTACAGTTGCTTTTTGAAACTACTACCTTGCCTTCCATACAGTAAGTGACTTAGAAGCTATTTTTTTTACAAAACTTCTTCGAAATACTTTGCACACAGGGCTCTTTGCAATGTAAAACTATCACTAAGAAGTCCAAAGAACTTTGCTGAGCTTACTTTGCAAGTTCTTTTTCTTCCTGGGAAGGGGTAACAATAGCTGCGACTATTAAAATGAGGTTGGCATTCAATGTGGTCCAAATCAAGCACACATAACACTTACAACAGCTAAACAAAACATGCATACCAATTTATAAACACATCACATACCTACACTATTACTTACACTTTCACTTTCTTTTGGGAGTCTCAGAGATAGTGCAATGAACAAAAAAAAATATAAAAAGGTTACAGTTAGTTATAAGTGTTTAACATAAGTTTATCATTCAATGTGGTCCAAGTCAAGCACACATAATACTTACAACAGCTCAACAAAACATAAATACCAATTTATAAACACATCACATACCTATACTATTACTTCCACTT
>JAGFPH010008365.1:35106-48672 GCA_018207615.1 Philaenus spumarius
GTAATACTTACAAATCTTACAAGTGATAATGGTAGTGGTAATACTTAAAAATCTTACAAGTGGTAATGGCAGTGGTAATACTTACAAATCTTAGAAGTGGTAATGATAGTGGTAATACTTCAATTATCGAGAAGAAAAAAATATATTTTTACGTTATGTAGCTAACGGATAACGTAATTCAAATTTATAAATTTATAATTTATTACAATTTATGAAAAAAATATATATATTTAAAACGAAGGTCAGTCAGTTCAGTAGAGAAGATGTAGGAGATGCAACAGATAAACTACAAAAGGCGGCTGACCATGTCACTGCTTGGACTAAAAAATGGCGTATCAAGATTAATGAGACAAAGTCAGTACATGTCCACTTTACAAATAGAAAATGTGATTACAAGCCAGTATATATTGATCAAAATATAGTACCTCATGCCAACAGTGCAAAATATCTTGGTATGACCCTTGATGCTAAGCTACGTTGGAAGGAACACGTCAAGAAGAAACGCGAACAACTGGGCATTCAATTAAAGGAAATGCATTGGCTGATTGGAATAAAGTCAGAACTATCAGTACATAACAAACTAGTGCTATACAAGCAAGTGCTAAAACCTGTATGGTTATATGGTATACAGCTTTGGGGCTGCACTAAGAAGTCTAACATCAAAATTATTCAGACCTTTCAAAATAAAGTATTAAGGGATTTAGTGAAAGCTCCTTGGTATGTCAGTAATGACACTATTCACAGGGACTTGATGATCGAAACGGTAGAGGCCGAAATACAAAAGCAAGCTAAAAAGCATGAGTCTCGACTCCATCAACACCAAAACGTTGAAGTACTTCAGCTGCTTGACAACGCAGAGTTAGTGCAACACCTTAAAAGACTGAAGCCTTTTGAGTTGGTTTAATGTTCACAGTTGTAGGTGTGGAGCTGTGAATAAAGGTATTGACATTGGGAGATAACCTTATAAACTGTCACGATTGTTTGTTAGAAAATAAGCTGCTGGTTAGCTGATAAAGCTAGTTGTAGTGTATTCAATAAAATATTTTAAAAAAATTAAAAAAAAGTCAGTTCAGTGCACTTGCAAAAGTGAGAGTCGTAAAATTTGACAATAACAGACATTCTCTGTTTGAAGTTATTATTTAATAATGATAGATGTTAAATTTTATTATTTGCTATTCGGACATTGGCCATCATTTGTGCGTTAAAAAATCAATACACAACGTTTTGGGAAAACGTCTGAGCAGCTGTTGTTCAGACTCATATCCGTAAACACGTGGTTTGTGCTTTTCTGTGTTTGTATTATTGTGTTTTTTTGACGTCTCAGTTTCAGCTCTGAGATGTACTGTGTAGATGGTTAAGGTTAGTGGTATATTTCAGCTTTACTTGTTTTCTGTACACAGGCCTAGAACTCTAGGTTTATGTTACCTTAGTTGTTTGTCACTTGGTAACGGGAGTTGATTTATGTTTCCGAAATGTTGTGTGTTGACTTTTTAAAACTCACAAATGATGGCAAATGTCCGAATAACTAATAGTAAAAAATAACAGAAATTTGTAGAGTATTACCTACAAATTTACTTTCAAGACATTTTTGGCACTGAACCACTTTAGAACGTCTTCAAACTCTAACTTTTGCAGAATGACATTTTCATAACAATTTTACATTAAGAACAACATTTAATTTATTTTATTTATTTATTCAATATTGGTTTCTTGACAAATAGTATATGTATAAAACAGGTCATATACATAAATTAAAACACATTGGAACATTACACAAAAAAAAAAATAAAATAAAAATTACACAATAAACAGCTTAAAAGATATAGAAAAATATACAATAATTAACATAAATAAACAAAATTTACAATTCAAAATTTACAATAAACAAAAGAGATCAATTCTATCATGAAATAGTACGATCACGACGTACAAACTCGTCCACCGAGTAAAAAGATCCAGACAATAGAAATTGCCTAACACTGTTTTTAAAAATCCTATAGTTTGGTGAATTTTGAATGCTTTTATAGTCTGTCCGCTCGGCCGTGATACCTGACTTCTCGGAACTCAACGCCCCCTCCACTAGTTTGCCACCGGCAGGCCCAGCGAGCGGGTAGGGAAGGGGTGTTGAGTTCCGAGAAGTCAGGTATGACGGCCGAGCGGACAGACTATAGGAAGCTTATTCATAAACTTTGCACCAGCTTATGAGGGAAGTGTAGTGTATAAATTTAACCTGTGCTGTCTGGCACGATACTCACAAGCTGTAGTTGTGTATATCCATATTTTGGATATGATCACACTTGAATTTATAAAAAGCAACACTTCAAGTCTGTAAACACACAGAAGTGTAAATACTCCAAATTTCTTGAAATTGTTTTTACCACTTTGTTTTTTTATTTAGCCCTTCAATAGCCTTATGGCTCTTTTTTGCAAGACAAACACTCTTTTCATGTTTTGAACTGAAGACTTTCCCCAAAACAGAATTTCATAGTTCAAGTAATGATACAGTAGCCCACACAGGCTGTTAAAAGTACTGTATCTATGTACCACAGTATGGTTTCAAATTTCTCAGTAAAAATATACTTGAGCTAATTTCGGCAATAATACTGTTAATTTGGTCATGCCAGTTTAATTTGTTATCGATTAGAAGACCCAACAATTTTATAACTAAGGGAAAAAACACACTGAAAGCGTAGCGCAGCGAAACGTTTCAGAACAAACTCGTTTGTTTTCGACAGCGGATCGCCATAGCCTCAAACATGGGTTCTGAGTAACTGATAGCAGAGGTGAGTGCGAGGGCACCGTTGTGGATGGCGGAACACAAACTTCACCACAACCGAGGTGCAATTGAGAAGCTTTGGGTGAAGTAGCAAAATCTTTGGGTACTACAAGTAAGTTTTATTCGATTGAAGACGTAGCACTACAGGCAGAATACGAATAAGAAAATTTAATTATTTTTCACGCAACATTCACTTTAAATAACAGTTTTCACTTAGCAAAATCTTTCGAGGCAGCTTTGACAACGACATGTTGACGAATGCGCTAAGATACGCTGAGGTGGCAGTGTGAAACACCATCCTCTCCCTACCGAATTCGCTCCGCTACGCTCGCAGTGTGTATTCACCCTAACATTTTGCCACGACACTTGGTGTCTGATTCGAGCTATGCTTTGTACTGAAAAGTATGTACTTAGTTTTACGTGGATTAATTATTAAATTGTTTTCAGCAAAATACTGTTCAGTGGGACTGACTTGTATAAAAGCCTTCTGCTCAAATAATAAGTAATCATCCAAAGAAGAAGCTGTTATCGATATCAATAGTGTATTATAATCAACTTTTTGTTTTTTCTGTCTGAAATAGCTGTCATACAGGCACCTGGTGGGCAGCTTTCTTTGCTTTAAAATAAATTGTGTTGTTTTTGTTTTCAACTTTAAATTTTTGTTTTAATTTTACGGTTTTTTCTCGTCAATTAATTTCAAATTTTAGTTTTGTTTAATAGTTTTTAAGTGATGGTTAGATAATATTCTTATTTTCAATCATTCTGTTAAACTTTTGCTTTGTTCTTTAAAACAGTTTGATCGTTACTTGTTTGTATTTTTACGCTAGTTGTTAGTTATATATTATTTCAGTAATTAATTTAATAATTTAGGAGTTTCAGTTTAGGTTTTACAATGGATGATAGGCACACCGGTTGTCCGTTTGAACAAATTTAATTCAAAACAGTCTTACTCATTTTTTTCAAAGGCAGACTCTAAAATTTCTGGACGATATCACACAGTACATAATAGTTTAGTTTTATAGGCCTCATTTGGAGTACAAAAAGGATTCCAGCAGTTAACATTTTCGCACAAAGTGTCCATAAAGACCCTTTCCACTCATTATTTTGTTACTGAAGTTAAGGGGGCGCTACCCAGTCCACCATATTGAATCCGATCGCCATAAGAGCAATGATACAGAATAAGTCATTTTTTTCTGTTAATTCGTGAAATAAATTTAAAAATTTGGTTTCATTTTGAAGTACTGTCATGTGCGCATGTTGATTGCTGAATACATTTTCAAAACCGTTTTATTGTTTTCATAAACATATGATATACATAGTAAACTTTATTAATTTTTTACTCCGTTGAAAAAAGAGATATTGCAAAAAACCTTAGCAATCAACACCCACAATCTATTTTACTTTAAGAAAAAAAAATACAGCTTTCGTTTTTTGACAAAAACAACACAAAAATATGCTTAATAGTGAAGGTATGTTTTGGTTATTTAACATTGAAATTGGTACCCAACTTCGCCGTTTTGAATGTAGGGAGCCGAGCCTTAACAAAACTTTGTATATATCTTGTGTTGCATAACAGGACAAATTTATGGACATGCCTGACCCTCTATGAGTTTTGGGGGCTTAGTAAGGGGGGTTTACAATTTCAAATGTATAGGTAAGTCATGTAATACACCATTGTAAAGCTCATTAAAAGAGAAACAGAATGGCGCAAACTAGATCCTAGTATCTTGCTTCGTTTCAAAGTAATGGACAATCAAAGTTCTGCAAACTGATATTTTTATTAAAATATCGAAGCAGGTTATTAATTTGTTAATACTATTAATAAATAGGTTGTTGAGGGAACTTTTATTTGAAAAAAAGTTATTTCGTCAATGTTTTTTATAACTGGATTAAAACAATTCAAATACAATATAAAAATCTTACCAAGACAGGATAGCATTTAGTTACAGTTAACTCTTATAATTCTCTTTTGAATGGAAAAATGTTTCCAGACTCTACACAGTTCCCTCAAAGAGGAAGACCATATCTGAGGTGAGAGTCAGATGCGTTACAAATGCTACAACAAATTTGGGAGGAGGGGGGGGGGCAAAATCTAAAGTTTCCCATCAATTTTGACCATATTTCCCAACTTTTGCGGTGGGGTTCCAACGCGCAGAAGTGGGCTCTGGGTTATGTTGCGAGGAATAAATCCCAGTGGAGATGGGCCATGGAGGCTCACCCTCGGAATATTTTTGAAAAATGGACTTCTCTAATAGGGTTTTTTAACACTTGTTATATTGAGTACTTTAAGATTTTTTAATTTTTCACAAGAATTTTAACATGTTCATCACATTATTGAAAAAATCCCCATTTTGTTTTCACCAATATTACCCGCAAACTTAAAAATTTCCCCACTTTGGGGGAATACCCCGATCTGGCAACACTGGTATGGCCTGAAGCAGTGCATGGCATGGTGAGTCAGTGTTGCCACGATAAAGGGTTGAAACTAAATTTCCCAAAACATCATTTAAAAGAAGACAATGCCCTTATTTGGTACAGAAATATTTTTATTTGCCCAACATTTTTGGATTGGAAATCATAACGTGCTTGTTATTTGTGGATGTTGGTAACTAGCAACAAAAAACTTTCAAAACCCAAACCCAAAGTTGGGGGTTTTCAGTTTATTTGCGCACAATTTAATCCCTATATCAAAATCCCAACTTTTTTCAAAATCTCAAATTTCCCAACTTTTTTTATTTTAAAATTATGAAATCCCCTTGCCCCCTTTTACAGCGACGTCCCTGGTGTGAGTAGCCTATACATATGCAAAATACACTGTTTTAATTGTACCCGCACTGGAAATACTTGAAATAGTACGAAGTGCGAAACTAGCTGGATTTAGTTTATTTTGAATAGAGGTTCCAGTTTAGCTACAATATTGTTTGGGTCCATACCAAATAGAACCAGATCGAAATAGCTGGCTTTAGTAATGTAATTTTCCTTTGGTTTTATTTATGTTGTTTACTTTTCCCACAAGTGACATATCTATATATATATAAGCGAAATACCACTCACTCACTCACTCACTCACTGACTCACTCATCACGATTTCTCAAAAACTACCGAACGGATTGAAATTAAATTTGGTATGTAGCTTCCTCTAGGGCCATAGGTGCTCACTAAGAAAGGGTTTAAAAAAATTCGAAATTTTAGGGGGTGTTTGGGGGCATCAAAATTATTTAATCACGATTTCTTCAAAACTAATAAACGGATTGGAATGAAATTTGGTATGTATAGTAAAATTCACCTCAGAGTGAGGCGGAAGTTCAAGTCTACCGAGGGTCAGCACGGACGACTGGTTTCCGCTCTACTCCGACCTGAATTTTAATTTTTTATAGTAGCGTTATGCATACTTTTTTATAACAAGAAAATATAAAAATAAATCACATAACGTTGTGTATCACGATCGTCTGTTTATTTTGACACCGGTACCAAATTTGAAGTAAATCGGTAAAAGTTGAGTAATTAAATAGTTCTTAGTTACATTAAAAGCTATGCCATTTAATTACTCAACATTTACCGATTTACTTCAAATTTGGTATCAAAATAAACTGACGACCGCGATACACAACGTTATGTGATTTATTTTTATATTTTCTTGTTATAAAAAAGTTTGCATAACGCTACTATAAAAAACTAAATTTCAGGTAGGAGTGGAGCGGAAACCAGTCGACCGTGCTAATAAGTCTCCCCCTCGGGAGGCTTTAACTTCCGCCTCACTCTGAGTTGAATTTTACTATAGCTTCCTCTAGGGCCATAAGTGTTCAGTAAAAAAGGGTTTTAAAAAATTGGAAATTTTAGGGGAGTTTGGGGGGTAAAAATTACTAAATCACGATTTCTCCAAAATTACCGATCAGATTGGAATGAAATTTGGTATGTAGCTTCATCTAGGGCCATAGATGGGTTTCAAGAAATTTACCAAGAAAGGGTTTCAAAATATTCGAAATTTTAGGGGGGGGGGGGGGGGTGGGGGATCAAAGTTATTAAATCACGATTTCTTCAAAACTACCGAACGGATTGGAATGAAATTTATTTGGTATGTAGCTTCCTCTAGGGCCATAGGTGCTCACTAAGAAAGGGTATGAAAAATTTCGAAATTTTAGGAGGGGGGATTAAAGTTACTAAAATCATAATTTCAGATCTTTTATTATTATGACAATACTGCTTTTATTATTTAAGATCTATATATGTAAAAGCCAAATACCACTCACTGACTGAATACTTAAAAAGAATACAATTACGTTAAAAAGACTGAAAATACTAACCACCACGGGCAACGCCGTACGGGTCAGCTAGTAATAAAATAAAATAAATACAACAACGTCTCTCTAAAAGTAATGCAGTGATAAAACAATAAACGACAATAACAATAACACTTATTTCAGTAGTTAACAAGAAGAAAATAGCTTGTCCACACACAAAAAATAAAAAGGCATATATCTATATTACAAAACACAAACTCCCATGCAATTCAAAACATAGGCCTACATATGCAACTTATATTTATTCATACATCTATGACGATGTAAGACACAGGGCCGGCCTTAGCTTATGCGGGGCCCATTGCAAACTTTTACTGTGAATTTGGCACCCATCTTTCACCCCCCTCCCACCCACTATAATTAGAACTATGTATCACGTAAACGCCGTATGAAACGTAGATAACAAGAAAAACACGATATAATATTAATAATACTTACCTATTAAGTAAAATTTGAAAATAAATTATAGTAGCACTTGTGTTTATAAAAGATCTCATTATTGGTATTTTGTAATTCATCGTGCAAACCTTATTTTTTTTGCGGGGCCCCCTAATCGCGGGGCCCGGTTCCACGTTCACCGTGCAGTACAGAGCGCCCATAAGCCATGTTATCCTTACGACAGTCTCAGCGATAATAGCCAACTAAAAAACATCAACTCCCATGCTACGCTCGGTCAATCGACGCAACCCGCATGACAATAAACGTGATGTTCCCTGTAATGGTAGTAGAATGTCTATTCTCCCGTAAGACCTGTACGGCACGGTGAACGTGGAATCGAGTGTAGGGCCGGCCCTGCTAAGACATATTAGTAAACAAAAATGTACGTAGGCTGTCAGAAACCACCTGTAAAATAAAACAGACGAAAAACAAAAGGCGCATCAAAGGCTCTTTCAATCATCGAATGCTTACGTCATAAGAAGCTTTTGTATCATTACTAAATGGTGACATCATAGGCTTACCTTGTGGAAGATCATCCTGGCTGTAAACTGCGGTAAACCCAAGAACTGATGAAGACAAAAGGTAAAGAACAGCCACATAGACCAAACTAGAAGTTATCACAGGATCCATCAGTCTTCTCAAATGGCTCTGAAACAATAATGTCACACATTAAAATCTTGTTATTCATGGGCGCCCATACCTATGGGCAGAGGGTGGCCAAGGCTCCCCCCTAGTTCCCAATACGGGTGTTGGCGTGCGAAGCACGGAATGCATAGTGTATTGAAAATACTCCCAGTACGGGGATTGGCGTGCGAAGCACGCAATGCATTGTGTATTGAAAATACTCTCAATACGGGGATTGGCGTGCGAAGCACGCGATGAACTGTGCATTGAAAATACTCCCAATCAGGGGGTTGGCGTGTGGAGCACGCAATGCATTGTGTATGAAAACCAATACGGGGGTTGGCGTGCGAAGCACGCAATGCAACGTGCATTGGAAATACTCCTAATACGGGGGTTGGCGTGCGAAGCATGCAATGCACTGTGCGTCGGCCGCTTCTCATAGTGTTCAGTGTCAAGCTCACATATGCGTCCTTATCAGTGAACGTGTTACGCCCCATACCCCGGTCTAGCCCCCACCCCCTAGAAAATATCATATGGGCGCCCGTGTATATATTTCTTCCTAATATCAATATCAGATCAACAGCCACCCTAACTCGGAAATAAATTCCCATACTGTTAAATATTGCACTTGAATCGGACATCTTTACAAACAAAGAGCTAAATTATCGAATGTAGAATTTACAAATTAAAGAAACTGGCCTCTCTGAACTACAAGCAAACTAAAATAACCTCCAACACAAACTGATATAACCTAACCCAATTCCAGACAAGAAAAGTTGTAAACAAGATAGTGTATCGCCGGTCTCCAGTCTCGAAGAAAGAGTGATAGGACTCTCTGAAGCAGAACCGCCAGTAAAATAAGTGACAGTGGTAAACATTTTTGGTTTCACGGAGCCATAATCGACCAAGTGTGTCACCTCCGAGTCGCGACCTAGTTTAGTGAACCACACAGTACTTGTAGCGTGACACTGCATCCTCATTAACCTTGACATTCATGCCACTTCATACCTTCATTCCTTTTGACTTTTACATGACTCTGATTCACTTCCTCACACTCCCCAAGGCGTTACTTTCATATTGGTCCGAGAGTCTACAGTACAAAAACTCCGTGGCTAGTAAATATATTAACAAATACAAAACCTTTAGTGGCTAATCCGTGGCTAGCCATTAAACTAAGAAATACGAAACCTTTGTTGACTTATCCGTGGCTAGTAAATATATTAAGAAATATGAAACCTTTGGTGGCTAATCCGTGGATAGCAAATACTGTAAGAAATATGAAACCTTTGGTGACTAATCCGTGGATAGCAAATATACTAAGAAATATGAAACCTTTGGTGGCTAATCCGTGGATAGCAAATATACTAAGAAATATGAAACCTCCGCAATCCAGAAATTTAGTAGTAAAAATTAATACTATTTCAAAAAAGTGCAAATTAAATTATAAAATAGACAACACAACAGAGGATCCAACAACATATTTTACATCATTGTGTATTGCATGCATACTGATATTTAGATTCGCTTGATTAAACTACAACGTACAATACACATGGATGCAGTAGGTTACAGCCTTACTCCCTTGTGAACTTGATCTGATCTATTAAATAAGAAAACTATGAAGGTTCAACAAAAATACTTTACTCTGACAAAACACGCGAGCATTGTGTATTGAAAATACTCCCAATGCGGAGGTTGGCGTGCGAAGCATACTGTTCGTCGGCCGCTTCTCATAGCGTTCAGTGTCAAGCTCACATGTGCGTCCTTAGCAGTGAACGTTTTAAAAGGGTTTAAATTCAAATCCTCGGTACTGACCTGACCCCCCCACCCCCGAAAAATTTTCCTGGCTACGGCCTTGATTGTTTCAATCGGTTCAGTAGTTTCAGAGATTACCCGCTACATTCAAACAAATTTTACTTCTTTGTAATATTAGTATGGATCAGCTGCCTGGAAGGTAGAATTTATACAGACTTAATTAAAGGAGTCACACTTTCATAACGAGTCTTCCAACTCATAAGTTTAGTGGTCAGCTTAGGGAACTTCTAAGTGAATGGTAGTAAATAAGACTATCTGCAACGGTAGACTAAGCCCAACGCCGTAACCAGGAATACTTCTGGGGGGGGGGGGGGGGGGTCTGGTCAGGACCGGGATTTTGAATCTAAACCCTTTTAACACGTTCACTGCTAAGGACGCACATGTGAGCTTGACACAGACCACTATGACAAGCGGCCGACGCACAGTGCATTGCACGCCAACCCCATATTGGGAGTATTTTCAATACACAATGCATTGCGTGTTTCGCACGCCAAACCCCGTATTGGGAGTATTTTCAATACACAGAGCATTGCGTGCTTCGCACGGCAACCCCCGTGTTGGGAGTATTTTCAATACAAAATGTATTGCGTGTTCCGCACGCCACCCCCCGTATTGGGAGTATTTTAAATACACCATGCATTGCGTGTTTCGCACACCAAACCCCGTGTTGGGAGTATTTTCAATACACAGAGCATTGCGTGCTTCGCACGGCAACCCCCGTGTTGGGAGTATTTTCAATACAAAATGAATTGCGTGTTCCGCACGCGACCCCCCATATTGGGAATATTTTCAATACACAGATCATTGCGTGCTTCGCACGCAAACCCCCGTATTGGGAGTATTTTCAATACACAATGTATTGCGTGTTCCGTACGCCAACCCCCGTATTGGGAGTATTTTCAATACACAATGTATTGCGTGTTCCGCACGCCACCCCCCGTATTGGGAATATTTTCAATGCACAGAGCATTGCGTGCTTCGCACGCAAACCCCCGTGTTGGGAGTATTTTCAATACACAATGTATTGCGTGTTCCGCTCGCCAACCCCCGTATTGGGAGTATTTTCAATACGCAATGCATTGCGTGTTTTGTTAGAGTAAAATATTTTTGTTGATCTTTCATTGTTTTCTTATTTAATAGATCAGATCAAGCTCACAAGACAGTAAGGCTGTAACCTACTGCGTCCATGTGCATTGTACGTTGTAGTTTAATCAAGTAAATCTAAATATCAGTATGCACGCATGCACGATGATGTAAAATACAGTATGTTATTGGATCCTCTGTCGTGTCGTCTATTTTATAATTTAATTTGCACTTTTAAAAATAGTATTAATTTTTACTACTAAATTTCGGGGGCGTTTGCTCCCTAACCCTCCCCCTGGCTATGGCCTTGGCTAAGCCCATTGTCGAATCCGGGGGGCTGTGGGTGCTGCAGCCACCTCCTTTGGGTTATTATAATTTTGATTAACCCTCAAGTTTCAGACAGCTCAATTGAGAAGTCTCAGACAACGCTACTTATATAGACTATTTCACGCACTAAATACTATCCAATCTCAATAAAACATAAACCAGTGGGAAGGAAATGTTTTAAACTTTAATTCTTGTGCCTACAAATTTGTTCTAAAACGTATATTTACATATGCAATCATCGTTGTAAAAATTGTAGTCGTCTAAATCGACTGATGCCGCGCGAGAAATCACAACGAAATGACTCAAACTCGTAATGTTTTAAATGCACATCATAACCGTTAGACAGACTTGTTTTGAGAAGAAGATAAGGACACCATTGCATTCGTCAAGGATTGAACTTTCTACGACTGCCTTCGAATCATCCGGCACTATTATAGTTTCTTAGATATGATTTTTCTGTAAATCCTTGCAATTGGAATGTGTTGAACCAAAGAGAAAGCACATTTTGAAATCGATGTATTTATTATATCGATTTGAAGTGCAAATTCTATATTTTCGTTTGATATAAAAGAAAAGTCTAATTTGATGATCCGATGCTATACGGATATTTCTGTGAATACATACATTTTTTCAACGGCCTAGGCGCGTTAGGCTAGGAACACACTATCCGAGAGATCGCCCGGACGGACTTTACCCGGAACCGGGTCCGAGTGGATCAGATTGTGTTGAAAGAACACACTATCCGAGCGAACGCCCGGAGTCGATCAGTGAACAGTTGTTTTGCCACTATGGAAATTCTGCATTCTGTTTACTTTGTATACTATTTATAGTTTAGTCATCAATTGTTGATTACTTAAATCTGTTGCATAAATGTGTGTATAGGCCTACATTACTTTCATGGTAATCATTCAGAATCACGTTTAAAAAAAGTAGAATCAACCAGTAATGAATCAATCTGGTTTTTAATTGTATTAAGTTTATATTGTGTTAATAATTTCTTTTTTTTATAGCCATAATAAATCATTTTTACCCTGTTTTCTAATCATTTTGAATTTTTTAATATAATCGGTTTTAAAAGAAATTAATAAATCTATGTAAACATCCAAAGACTACGACATCCCGTAAATGCAAGTCTCAAAATATTTCAGCACACAAGCCACAGGTATGCACAGTTGTACACTCGTCTAGGGTTGAAACAAGACTGCCAATGGCTGAATGGCTCCGTTCTCTTTCCGGGTCCCGGGTGATTGAACGTCTAGTGTGTTCTTTGTCATAAGACACAATGCTTCTCTACTTGGTTCCGAGACTCGGAAGGGCTAACTCTCGGCCGAGCGAGTAGAGAATACCCGGACGTGCTTCCGAGTGCTTCCGAGACCCGTCCGGGCAAACTGTCGTCCGGGCGTAGTGTGTTCAGCCTCATGCCTCCCTATGAATCACCAATCGGGCCCGGTTCCGGGTAAATCCCGTCCGGACGATCTCTCGGATAGTGTGTCCCTAGCCTTAGCCGTTATCTTTTCGCATTGTCTACAGTGCGGCAGCTTTTGGCTGGAACTGTATAGCCTACTATCCGTTTGTAAGTGTTTTGTTTAGTGGTTCTATTTAGTGAAACAAAGGTTATTTAAAATTGAAGGGCTAGAAGCCAAGTGCAGTGAAGTTAGTTTCGTGAAAACTCAGTTTAAAGTTAAACCGCTATAATGAAATCCAGGTAAAACCATGATCACTAAAACTAGTATATTTTCAATTGCTAGGTCCTAGACTAACAAAATAACAGAGATTAATATTTGATGTTCATCCTCTTATTCTTTGTTATCAGCCAATATTTCATAAAAGTTGTCACTCGTACCCCTGGGCTGTTAACACGTCCACTGCTAAGGACGCACGTGTGAGCTTGACACAAAATATTGCGAGTATTTTCAATACACAGTGCATGGCGTAATACACAATGCATTGCGTGCTTCGCACGCCAACCCCCGTATTGGGAGTATTTTCAATACACGGTGCATTGCGTGCTTCGCACGCCAACCCTCGTATTTTGAGTATTTCCAATACACAATGCATTTCGTGCTTCGCACGCCAACCCCCGTATTGGGAGTATTTTTAATACACGGTGCATTGCGTGCTTCGCACGCCAACCCCCGTATTGGGAGTATTTTTAATACACGGTGCATTGCGTGCTTCGCACGCCAACCCCCGTATTGGGAG